>PVJI01025161.1:0-20869 GCA_004026765.1 Micronycteris hirsuta | reverse complement strand
AACATTTCATACAATAAAGGCTGGGTGGTGATGAACTTCTTGAACTTGACCTTATCTGCAAAGCACTTTCTCTGCCCTTCCATTCTAAATGAAATCTTTGCTGGATAGAGTATTCTTGGATGTAGGTCCTTGCCTTTCATGACTTGGAACACCTCTGTCCAGCCCCTTCTTGCCTGCAAGGTTCCCTTTGAGAAATCAGCTGACAGTCTTATGGGGATTCCTTTGTAGGTAACTGTCCCCTTCTCTCTAGCTGCTTCTAAGATTCTCTCCTTATTTTTAATCTTGGGTAATGTCATTATGATGTGTCTTGGTGTGTTCCTCTTTGGGTCCAACTTCTTTGGGACTCTCTGAGCTTCCTGGACTTCCCGAAAGTCTATTTCCTTCACCAGCTTCGGGAAATTCTCCATCATTATGTGTTCAAATAAGTTTTCAATTCCTAGGATTTCTTCTTCTCCTTCTGGCAGCCCTATGATCCTTATGTTGGACCGTTTACAGATGCCCTGGAGTTTTCTGAGCCCCTCCTCCATTTTTTGAATTCTTGTTTCTGCATTCTTTTCTGGTTGGATGTTTTTTTCTTTCTGCTGGTCCACTCTGTTGATTTGAGTCCCAGTTTCATTCTTATCTCTATTGGTTCCCTGCAGATCTCTCCTCATTTGTTCCAGCAATTTCGATAATTTTTCGTTGAATTCTGAAAGCATCCTTATTACAAGAGTTTTAAACTGTGCATCTGATAGGTTGGCTATCTCTTGGTCGGTTAGCTCTGGAGCTTTAATCTGTTCCTTTCTTTGGGCCATTTTTTTTTCCCTCGGTGAGCCTGTTACTGTAAGGAGGGTGGAGCCTTGGGGTTCACCTGGGCAGGGAAACTCACTGTCGCTGTGTTGTGATGTAGCCTGTGGGGGAGGGACCTGAGCGCACAATGGCACCTGCTCTGCTCTCCGCACCCACACCGCCTCCTGCAAGCAATTTGAGCCCCTCTGCGCCAGCTCCGGCGGTCGCTCCGGGGTTGGTGGACGGGCTGCACAGCTCCAATCCCCCGCGGGTCTCCCCAGTGATCTTTCCTGTGAGGCCGGGAGTTCCTCCCGCAGCCGACTCCACCCCCACAGGAGCTCTCAATCTGCGCGATGGGTTGCACCCTGCTTTCTCTCCTGGCCTGTCTGCCCGTGAATGCAGACCTGCTGAGTCCACCAGTCTCGGCCCCGCTGGGTCCGGATGAGCCGGGCACTGGCCGTGCTTCAGTCGGGCCCCCGTCTGGGTGTGCTGCAGCCCCACGGGGACCGCCCCTCCAACCGCGGTCCTGCCATCTGCTCACCAGCTCGCCGCGGGGTCGCCCAGTGCTCTCCCTCCGCCCTGCTCCTCCCGGCTCACCAGACTGGATGAGTGTATCTTCTTTAATTCCTTGGTTGTTGGACTTCCTCTCAATTCGATTTTCTGTCAGATCTGGCTGTTTTTGGTTGTATAAATTTCTGATATTTTCCTTGTTTGGTTGTGCGAGGTGGCACAGCGCATTCACCTATGCCGCCATCTTGGGAAGTCTAAATGTTACTTTTTAAAACTGCCATTTTTTAGAGTACAGGCTGGTGTGTGAGTATACACATGTGAGTGTGTGAGAGACAATTATTTCATTGGAATTGCATTCAAATTATACATTTGGGGCAAAATTATATTCTAGCAGGTGACAATTTATACAAATTTGAAAAATGGAAAATATTTATATAGAGAAATGGAGTGGGGCACAGAAAACAACTTAGAACTAAGAATTAAATTGAGGATTCTTAGTCCTAATTCTAGGTTCTTACTACTAACCATAGGTGCTATGGTTAGTTTATTTACGGCTTGATATTTGTTAGGATAAATAGAAAATTATTAAAAATTAGACCTGTCAAATGAAAAATTTGGACAATGCTTTCAAAATATATTTAAGTATGATATAGCTAGAACTTGTTCGCTGATGAAAATGGCACTACTTCCTAACTAATTATAGACATTGGAAACTTCAAAAACTTAGTTTTAGTCTTGAAGGCATATGCTTTTTTATAGGGGAAAATTGAGAACTTTTGTCTTTAAAGCAAAGAAGCTGTATCCAGTTTTAAAGCAGTCTTCCACAGAGTAATTCTTAACATTTGGAAATTTGGAACATTTTAACTGAGGGGAACATGGTACCTTTACTGGATATTGTAGAATTATAGAAGCATAAAATGGTTGCATTCTTTTAGACCTCCCCCTTATTTGGTAGATACAACAAACCCAGAGAGAGGATGATTTGCTCAAATTTGCAGTGGTAGAAAATTGTGTAGATTAATCCCTTATCTAGGATTCTGAATTCATTGTTCAATTGGCAGGTACCTAGAATTTGGTTGTGGAAATCACGGGTTTCTACTTCATGGATAGCCACTAACGATTACTGTCACTGTGTATATTAGGTCTCTCACAGTTGGGCTCCAGGCTCCTGAAGGAAGTGTAGTAATAGATTGGCAAATGTCAGAAAGGTTTGCAAGAGCTTTACCAGACCTTTTTTTAGCTTCTTTTAGCTTGACCATCAACCATTTATGTACTAAAGTGCTCCATCTCATAAAATTTCTTTCTTCAGATCAGGGCCAAGTTTTAAGTGCTATAGACCACAAGAAATTTTTTTTTTTTTCATGTGATTCCCCAAATATAAACTCAATAGTACTTTTATCAGCTATGTTTCTAATCCATTAGCAATATTGACTTTGCCATGAAATGAGAGTGATTCAATTTCAGATTATATTATAAAAATGAAATTATTATAGCTTTGCCTGCTAGTTTTACAGTATTTAAGGCTATATCAGGGTTTTCATGCTGAAGCTTTATATTGCAAGTTTTATAATAAGACATTAAAAAAAAAAAAGCCAAGTGGCTTTTGAGACTGCAATTGCACCTGTGAGAAATCCATGTCAGGCTTTTTATTCAAAGAGATCCATGTGGATGGGCAAGTCCCTCTGCTTAATAACTTTCATTATTAAATTGGCTCTGGGTACTGTTGATACACTTTCCAAATGCTACTGATTGTTCCATTCCCAAGTTTGTCCATCCTTGGCATCAGATACAGAGCTCTATGTGGTACTAGAAACATAAAGCAGAAGACAGGGTGGTACAAGGCACCCGATCACTTACTACCTGTCTGACTATGATCGGGTTACTTAATGTTGTTGAGACTCAAGTTATATAACACAAAAAATGGGCAATTCTATCTTCCTGAAAGCAGGAGACTGGGCCTTTTGAAATAATTTCCAACACTCCTAATGTCTGTGCTTAAGTTAAAATAAGGAGGAAGATATAGGAGATCGTTAGGAGCAGGGGAAAGATGGCTACTGCCAACTTATATTTGAGACACATTACAAAAAGATAATTCCCCAAAATGCCCAATATAAAGTGGCAATCTGAGTTAGGCCTCATTTAAAAAATGAGAATTTAGCTTGAAAAAAGGTGAATATATCTGATGTATATAATATTTATGACAATATAATATTTATCTTTCCAGATAAAGGAGAGAACTTGAGAACTTGCTATAAGGTATGAGTATGGTTACTATGTTTCAAAGACATAAGGAAGCCTGTAGGATTAGAATGGAGCAAACCATGCATGGGATATGCAACTTCGATTTACAACATTAAGCAAAATTATAATGGATGATAAGATCAAGCAAGACCTTAACATACTTATGTTTTATTGAGTGGAAAGAGGGTCTGTTGATGGAATTTAAAAGGCGAATCTATGTAATTTCGTGTTTGAATTAATCCCTGTTATAGCTACTGGAGTAGATGACAGAAAGTCAAGTGTAGGCACAGGATCATGTATTATGAGGCTATTGTAACAA
The DNA here is from genome assembly GCA_004026765.1 of Micronycteris hirsuta. Classification (NCBI taxonomy): domain Eukaryota; kingdom Metazoa; phylum Chordata; class Mammalia; order Chiroptera; family Phyllostomidae; genus Micronycteris; species Micronycteris hirsuta. Next base: position 17,031 of record PVJI01025161.1, on the reverse strand, counting down.
TCCAGATGAGAGGTGATGACAGCCAGGACCACGGTAGCTGCAGAGAAGATGGAGGTAAGTGAACAGATACTGTAGCATGGTCTGCTAGATATTTTTGCTATACAGATCAAATATAAGACACAAACTAAGAAGAACACTTAAAAATGACTCCAAGTTTTTAATTGTTCTGAGCAAGTGGATATGGGGTTCCTAATAAAATTTGATAGAACTGTTGGGTGAAGAAATAAGTACAAGAGTTCATTGAAAAGCATATTGCTAAGTGACATCTACAATGGGAAATAGCTGTGTAGTTTTTAAAGAACACACCAATGTGGTACATATGGCTAAAACACAGATACTATTCCATGTCTCAGGTAACGCAGTTAAACATGTCCTCTATCAGCGGCACAGCTCATTTGTGGTTTAACCATGGTATACTCATTAACCATGTAAAAGGTGCTGTGAAAAATGTTAGGAATTGAAAACGTTTGTTAAATAAATAGATTGATCAGAAACCTAAGGAAAGAAACGGTATACTCCATTATATGCATTTGCCATTGTACACATGATAAAGAATGGTCTAGGCATAATCAATGAGGATACATTTTTTTATTGTTGACACTAGTAGAGATGTCCCCCATTCCCCTCCGCCCCCATCAGGCCTCTGCCAGGACACTTTTTTTTTAATGGTAAAATTTATAATGTCAGGAGAAATATACTATAGGCACATAGCTCCTCCTTCTATGATTAAGATCATCGGCAAACTTCTAAAACAAGAGTAGTAAAATGACAGATTTACTATATGCCAGGCACAATGCAAATGTTGTTGTTTTTGTTGATGATGATGACTTTTATTTTTGGATTTGTTTTTAGATTATCTCTTTATCTCTTTTTAGCCTCCTGTCTGGTAAATATTATTGTTTTCATCAATTTCCAGAATGGGAAACTGTGGAGCAGGGAAATTAATTAAATCCTCAATTCACACAACTAGCAACTGGTAGACCTATAATTTGTATGTAAATTTGAACCTGTATTTCTTGGCCACCAGGAAATAATACCTTTAACTGGAGGCCTCCAAAATATAATGGAAGCTTTGAAACTTCAGATTTTGGTAAACTGCCCTGTTGTAATTATATCCCATTCACTTCTGTTGAGAAAACAGCTCTTAGCTGAGAAATCTTCTCTCCCTCTTAGAATACTTAAATTATGGCCAATTACAATCCTACTTCCTGAATAAAGCTTTCTTGTTTGAATTCCCCTAACACTTACTGTGAGAAGTAAACCAATTATCTCCACATTATTATTGTTCTACACTGCATGTTACTCATTTTATATTCTTTCACACACTAGCACTAACTCAGACCCTAATAAATTGACTATTGATTGAATAACTCTGGAATAAGCTAAAATTAATAACAATAATTATTTAAAATATTAAATAACTAAAGAATGTTTTCAAGACCCCTTTCTAGCTGTCATTTAGTACACAGGTGAGCCTTTCATAATTTAAATAAAAAGAAATTAACATAGTGAAAGTCCTCGGATTAATATTCTATGGTAGAAATCAATCACATATAACTTATATGGGATTATGTTATGGGTCTTTTCTTTTAATTTGAATATGCATTATCTCACCCCAGAAAATATGAGAGATCAGACATCTCAACAGATTTTAATATCCATTTGAATTTAGTTTTTCAGATAAAACTATTTACTGTAATTGTAATCTTTCCTAATTAAACAGATAAAAGGAGCAGTCTTGCCATGAAGAATACCTATAATGATTAATTAACAGTGAGTATTAACCCTGAATATATTATTTTATTCTCAGATTCATGCATGAGAACTTGAGCCCCCTTATAAAAATAAGAATAACAAGAATACAAGAACTTTTTAAAAAAAATTTAATATTACTTGAAGTCCTCAGTCTCTATCTTCTCACATCCTGTTTTACAGATAAATGATGAACTCTAAATATGTAACATTATTTAGGGCTGAATTTACATATAAGTGAAATTTGTATTTTATTAAAGTGTTTTCTCAAGTGTCAATATATGTATGTGTATAAAATACAATGAACATAATTCAATAGACCGTTTCGATTTCAAATCAAGGGAAATTCTATGATGCTGTGTATAGACTGCAGTTGGTCGATGTGAATTGACAACTGCACAGCCTTAGCATTTGTGGTATGTCAATCTGGTACTTCTTTGAGTCATGGGACTCTTTCATGATATTTTTTGGTTTGATGTTCATAATAAAAAATAATAATCCAAGAGTTTTAATAGATAGGGTTTCATTATCTGAAAACAAACAAACAAAAACAAAGTAAGCCAAACCAAATGAAAACCACTTTGAAGCTTTTCAGTTATCCAGTTCCTTAGCTCACAGAGTGAAATCCCAAGACCATGGAACATAGGAGAGAAGGATTTAATGCTAATGGGAAGACAGGTATAAATAATTGATGTGTCTAAGGTGAGATGTGAATGGACTGGGACCTAGAGATGAGCTTGTAGAGCCAGAGGGCTCTTGAAGGTCACTGAGAGCACAGGGATTACGGAGCCTGACAGGAGACAGAGAAAGGCATCATGTTCAAACAATCCTAGTTCCAGGTATGCGGAGAGCTGGTATTGTGCATAGGTCCTTGTGAGTTTAAGCTCAGCCCCTGCTCTTCATTTACCACTGTGAAAGGGGTCCAGAAATAGTTACTTAAACTGCGGTTTTGCCCAAACCACAAAGTGGTAGCTAGAATTCACAGCTGCAACTTATAGATGCCTGCACAATACACTACCATGCTGAAGATCTTAGGGATATAAATGGGAATGCCATTTAAGGAAGAGAGGGGCTAAATTATTAGGTAAATTGATCAGAATTAATATTAGCCTGATTAAGTCTAAACTTAATCTACTTCCAACATTCTCATTTTGGTTCTTTTCAAAATCCAATTTACTTATACAGCTGATTAGCATTTGCAAGTTCTGATTTTATAGGCTGCAAATTTCTCTCACCATTGCCCTCTCTTTCATTTTCATTACTTTAATTCCAAATATTACAAAGAGATTTGACAAAGTATTTGAATGTTAGCCAGTTCGAGTCTGAAAATTTCTTGTACAGCTGTCATTAATTAGGTTTTCCGAAGCCAAACAACATCCTTAAAACAGGCAAGTAGGAGGAATCATAAAGCAAACACAGGTGGCAAACTTGGTCATTCAAAGTATGTGAAAAATAGCATGTCCATCACATCTGAAAGCTCCCTTTTTTATTTCCTGATAACAGGGAAATAAACAACCAATCCTATAGTGTAATTATGTTTCTTCCTGGAGAGAATCAAGAAAGTAAGTCTTTCCATGTATCAGGAATTTGACTTTATTTCTCAAAAGCTTTTAAAAGATTAAATAATCTTTTTATTTCATAATTCCAAACACATGCCAAGCTCATAATATCTACAAGCACAAATGGAAGGATAAGTGAAAATGTCACATACCTCTTATAAAACTACTTTGTAAGAATACAATTCTTTCAAAAAGGTGAATAAAATGGTTTTTAGTTTTCAGGGCCTGAAATTTCTTTTTCTACTACAATGACAGATGGAAGAACCGAAACAAACTGCCGAACTGAAACAACGAGACAAGTAAGGAAACTGCAGCACTTCCAAACTTTCTGCAACTGGACACTTAGACGTTAAGGGAAGGGACGTCCGTTCTCAGTTTTGAGTTTCTTTGAGGATCTTGAGCTTATACTTTTTCTACTGCATGAGGAATGAGGAAAAAGAGATATGCCAAGAATATTTCAAAGTGGAAATAGTAGAGAAGAGTTCAGAAATAAACAAAACAAAACAAAACAAAGAACCAAAAGAACACATCCCTTTTCCAAGAAATCTTAATCCTCTTGACCCCTGCACTCAGTGGGGAAAAAATAGTTTTTGCTGAGAATTTTGTTGGCAGCAAAACGGCCCAGGTGTTACATCCATGGAGTCAAACCAAATCTTGTTTCAGCAACTTTGGTACTTGACTTCTGGCTCTGAAATAATTCACAGTCAAGACTCAAACAGTAAGAGAAAATTTATTGATAAAGTCGCAGAGATAGAAAAATTGAACTGTAGAAGAAATGGGTTCAGAAAACAAGTTACAGAGGCTAAAGAAGGGCCCTTAGAGCTTAGGAAAGAGAGCAAGCAAGAGGCAAGGAAAAGGCACCTGGGGGAAGTGGGTAGGGAAATGGAGAGAGAACTGCCTGAGGAAAGGGTGGGGGGAAGTGGCTTGCTCAACAGAGAGACAGAGACAGGGAGGAAGAGCCACACTGGGGCTTCCGTCCTGAGGATTTTTATCCACTAAAGGAAGATCTAGAGGAGGTCCAAGGGGGGATTTCAATGAAATATTTATATGCTTTTCCATGTGTGTCCTTTCAGGGTTGTGGTCTCTACTGATTAGTCTGCTGCAGGGCAGGAAGTCATTAATCATTGCAGGTTTTCATAATGTCAGCCATGGCATTATCTGGTTCTGCCGCTTTTCTGGGCCTGGATCTGAAACACAACTCAGGCCTAGATGTTATCACCTACATGCTACCTGGCCTTTCATTCCTACTCCGTGAATGCCTGTCTCACTATCTACTACATTTTTACTAACTAGCCAGTCTCCATGTATGTTTTCAGTCCAAATCCTTTCTACACTGTTGTTTAAGAAACCTTTGTTATTTCAGGATTTATCCCTGACAAAATGTGCAAATTCATACAATTCAAAAAGAAAAAGAGTGGCCTATACCTAGTGTCACAAGGTATAATTTATTCTACTTTGTGTTATTAGTTCATTTAATCCCTAGACATTGAAAGACTAACCAGGTTACAGTTGATTAGACCAAGGCTGGACATCTGACTCAGACAACATCGTCTCCACTTTCCTCTCACCTAAAACTGGCAGAAAAATCTTTATACATGTTTTTATGTTCAATATGCATTAATCGAGCACTTATTCCATATCAGACAATTCTTGAGAGGTTTGAGAAAAGAACAATAAACAAAACAGAGATCCTACTTCTCATCAAGCTTAAATTGAGCAGATTATGTCACCGATTTGCTTAATAATGGCCTTGGCTTTCCATTGTGCCTAGAATAATGTCTAAACTCGTCCATGGTATATAGGGCTGAGGTGATCTGACTCTTGCCTACATATGCTGTTTATTCACCAAACTTAGTGACACTGCCCTTGGTGTTCCTTCCTGAGGTGAGCTGAGCCTCCCTTATTTCCTTTGCACCTAACTTTCCTAAGCCAGGAACATGCCTGGCTCACATCTTTGAAGGACTAACTGTTGTGGTTTTCCAAGTCTCAGCTTAAATGTCACTGCTTCAAAGACATTTCTAATCACACCACTAAAAATCAAAAGCTAAAGAAGAATAACACCAACCACCACTAAGACTTTCTATCATGCCATGGTTTCTTTCCTTAATACATCCTGAATTAGCATCCTTGTTGAATCGATACAGGGGGATCTGCGAGATCACTGAAAAGAGTGAAGGGATCCTGAGGCAGTGCAAGAGAGCCCAGGCCCTGGAGAAGGAAGGGATCAGGAAATGTCAGAGGCGGGGGATTGAAGCTGCAGCATGGTGCTTGAAAGATTTTTCAACTCCTGAAGCAGCAGGAAGACGGCTTCCCAGGGTAAAGAGTAAACAAATCAGCATGACAGCAGCATTGTGTTGCCCTGGCAAACAAACCACACAGCAGGTGACACATCAGGAGCAAGTTTGCATGGAGTGTGCACAGGCTGGAGAGGTCACAGCGAGAGGGGTACCACAGAGGTTAACATGGCATCATGGGGAGAGGCAGATCTGCCAGTGTCACCCATGGCTTTGGCTGGGAAAGTTGGTGGCTTCCAGAGTGCATGGAATTTTGGGGCCAAAGATTTAAATGCAAGGTGGGCAGAGTCTTGCTCCTTCTCCTTCCCCTTGCTGGCCATGTCTGGCAGCATTCCAGACTCCTCCCGGTGTGGGAAGTGCAGCTGTGGGGTGGCTGCATGGGCCACACACAGACTCTAGAAAGACATCTGGAGCCGCCAGAAAGATGCCCGAGCTGGACTGCAATCAGCAACTACCTAAGCCGGCCTCATTTCCCAAAGGTGAACAGTATTTTTACTGGGAGAATTAATTCCAGGTGTAGCTTTGAACTAATCTGGCAAAGGTGGTGGTTTTTTTTTTTTTTTTTTCAGTTGTTTTTGTTATTTTTTGTTTTTTTGCCCTTTTGACTGTTTTAGAGGGACAGGCTATAAGGCAGAAGCCTGAGATTCTTCCAAAATTGTGTGGCTTTTGAATAAAAGACTCCTTTCCTTTTTTACCTAATCTTTGCCTCTGGAACTTATGGGTGGGGGCAGCAGGACCCCATTTCTGTTCAGTAACAGAATTATTTGCTTGTTTATCTTTTCGTTTCTCTTTTTATAGATTGTAAATTCTTTAAGAGCAAGTACATACATATACTTTCTTTTTTACTATCTTATTTTAGCCCTTAAAATAATGCTTTGAATTTATTAAGCTGTCATAAAATGTATTATAGAATGTATAAATAAATAATAATTAATGAATTTGTATTTATTTATGTTTTTCTTCATGTAAAAATATCAAACCAATTTTGCAAAGGAATTACCCAATCAATATTAATGCACTGCTAAAAGTAAAACAAGATGGGGATATACTTAATTTCTCTAATTGACAAACTAATAAAGAAGTGAAAAGTAAGAGAAAAATGCTCATTTCTGAGTGACTTAAGGTCATGTAATATTTTTTCTTTCTTTTTTTTTTGCTTATAAATTGCATGATTAATAGAATTATGCCAACACATACAATAGTCTTTTTTTGCACCCTGGGCATTTTGAGATAGATTTAACTCAGGATATAAATCACATGGGACAATGCTTTATGTAAATTTAGAATTAATTAGCATGCATTAAGTTATTTTCCCTACCATTGAAGCAAACAGAAAAAGTCAAATGGATCAAGTAGGTACAAAGAGAAAGAGAGGAAGAAAGAAAAGCAATTTGCAAATCATCATACTGCTATGTTGATAATAACCAGAAATGGATTAAGTTCCAGGTTGCAGGAATCTTTTGCCTTCATTGTAATTCAAATTGAGTACAAGAGACCAATCTTTTCTTATTTACAATAAATCGTTAGCTTTATGGCTCAGCTTATAGGCATTCTTTCCCATGACAGTTCATTTCATCAACATGAAAACAACTTCTATTAACTACTTTAAAAGTCCTACTGCCATTATTACCAGACTGAAGGGGTTCATTTGCCTGTGTGCGTCAAAGTTCAATAAGCCATCAACAATTCTGCAGTCAAGAAAATATGAGTTTATTACTTGAAGAGATGGCACCACCCCCAAAGTCACAGGTGAGCCAATACTCAAAGACCTACCTGGCTCCCTGACGACTTCGAAGGAATGTATTGTATAAGAAAAGATAATTAATGATGATGAATAAAAGAGTTAGGTTTGTGGTCTTGACCTACTGGTTGGCACTAGGGTAGGGGATAATTAATCAGGCATGGAGTTGTTCTGTCTGATTTTGCAAAGGTTCGTTTAGTGGGGTTCTTCACTTTCCTGGGTCTGGAGCTAAAACACAACTGAGGCCAAGATGTCATCTTTAGTTTGATTGAAAACTGTGTCTCTGTGGTCAATAAACCCAAGACCTTGTTTCTAAGACTCCTGGATGCTGACTGGAACTTCATTGTCCTGAGCATTTAATGACTAAGCAAGGTAGAGGTAAGTAGGTGAGTCAGGGTACTGGGTGTGACCAGTTTGAGTCAAGGAAAAAAATATAAAAAGTAAAGGTCAAATTGTGGAAAATAAGGTTTTTGCATGGTTATACCATTTATTTATTCTAGTAAATGTTACTTAACTTAATAGAAATAAGAGAGAAATAGGATAGTAAAGAATCAAATTAGCTTCCAATGCTGATTCTATCACTTAGTGTCTTTAAGAGATTGTCCAGTTCACCTAGAATCTCAGGCTTGGTTTTCTCATCTATAAAATAGAATAAATAATTCCCTCATGACATACTTGTAAAGAAATTCAAGATAATGCGTAAAGTATGCCTGCTACATTGAAAACACTGAAACATTTTACTTTCTCATCCAAATCTGTCCACCTTTTAGGGGCAAAGTAGACCTTTAAACTTTTTATCTCTCACATATATTTCAACTTACTTACTAGCATTGAAATATTTTTCTAAAATGCACTTTTGATAAATTAATTCTGCTTTCCAAAAATGATCAATGTTTTCTTCATTGCACACAAGATGAGCTCACATTCTTTACAGTAATAGTTGAGTCTTTTATGTTGTGATGCTGTTACCAGACCAGGACCAGGCCAGAGTGGTTCTATCTCAGACCATCTGGTGGTGTGTGGGTTCTTGACTTTGTGCAGCGAAGGTTTTTGTGCTTCCATGTATAATACACATCCATGTTTTGGCCCAAACTTTCAGCAAAAAAATCTTTTGTTTTAATGTTTTAATTCAGGTTTTTATTTATTTATATTTAGAGACTTTTTGTGTGTTATAAAGGAATTTTAGCATTTACTTTTTGAACATATTATGGTACAAGAAATTTTATGTAACAGATAATTACAAAACACAAGCACAGATGCAAGGCATTTCAGGTACTACCCATGTATAATGTACATCCTTATTTTTTCTTCAAAAATTTGGACAAAAAATTGCACATTATATACAGCAGAATATGGTACATCCAGGTGATTTTGAGAGTACATTTATTAAAGCAAGGGACAGTGAAACAAGGAAGGGCTTTGGATAGAAGAAGCAACAGGAGAGAGCCAATGAGGGGCTGCTTTAATATCACTGAGAAGTAAAACCACAGTGGCAAGAGTGAGCCAAGGTGAGGTAGCTGCTGGCTCACTGAAAAGTCAGAAAAGAAGGTGTGAAGAGAGGTTCGGGGAGTGAGCCCAGGATGAGCTGCCTCTGCCCACTGTTCCCCTATTTGCAAGTGTCATGGGAACCCTTAGAGTTTTTGTTTGTTTGTTTTTGTTGTTGTTTTTAATACATGCCCAAGAGAAGGGCATTGGTGCTCTCCAAAAAGACCAACTCACATCCTTTGTTTTGTTTTGAGGGCTTTTATCTGTCTTGTAAAGGCAGGAATCTTAGTGGAGGTCTCGGGGGGCGGGGGTCTCAGCTGAATATCCATCAGCTTTCCAGGTGAGCTCTTTAATAAGCTGATGTACCAAAATGAGGACACAGAGGGACTGGGGTCATTTTCTGGGCAGTTTCACCTTTAAAGAATGTCACTGAAGAGGGACCACGACAGAGTTGGGTCTGTCCTAGCATAGTCTAGAATGTGTAAACTATTTGCTCCTAAGTATCCTTATTTAGGAACAATAAGACCTTGAGTTTATTATCTGACTGTAAATTGCTCAGTCAGTGTTAGGTCAGAGTCATTCAAGAAACGAGATAGATGCAGTGAGCTAAGGAGCAGGGTTTATTAGCAGGGAATATGAGGGAAAGCGGAACCAACCTAGGGAGGTTGGGGAGCCAATCAAGGGAGGTTAAGACTCGCTCCGTTGTTGTTAGGGCAGGGTTTTTAAGCGCAAAAACCCATGAAGGGTAACTTGTTGGGGTGTCAGAGTCTGATTGGCTAGAGCTGGTTGCTGGGTGTTATTTCTGCTGACCACTGTTCTTGATACATCTTGTCAGGCTCAAGTTAAAGCTGCGTCCTGTTATGCCGGATAGGCCCCAATTTTAGCCGGGAATCTGTTTGTCCTGGGTAGGGTCGGCAGGTACTTCCCAGGCAGGCATTTTCCCAGGCTACACTGTCCCACGGTACAGTTTCCCGCCTGGTGACTTTCCATTCCTCTTAGGTCTACCTGGGTCTGTCAATCAGTTTGTTTAATTAACTGTCTCTGTGTCCCGATTCCACTTACCAAGGAATTTTCCTGGCTTCTTAACAACCTGTCTCAATGCTACCATTTATTTTCAGCCTCATGTAGCATTATCAGGCTTACAGTTTATGATTTTCCTTTTTCAAATTTGAACATGTTTAGCACATCTCCTATTTTTGTTTAGCCACCAATTTCACTGTTCACCTTTTACCTATTGATTTCCAATAATGAATGAGAGATCAATATTCTAAAATTGGTATTCAAATCTCTTTGGCCAAGAGCACTGGGGCCATTCAAAGCCACTGTTCGATGCCACACTTTCCTCCTGTAGTAGCTCTGTGGGATAAAGTCAGGATTTGTCCCTTTGTTGCTGTTTTTTGCCTCCTTTACCCATTTACAGATTTATTCTGAGTGACAAGTTTGTTCTCAATGTCTTTTCTCTGGTCAATAACTTAAAAACTACTATTTTTAAATAGTGGAGTAGAAAATCATAAGAATTGGTGTTAACAAATCTGAATTTCAGTATAATATCTGCAATTTATAGTTTGTGTTGCCTTGTGCATGTTAGCATTTTTATATCAAGTTTCATATTTTAAAAACCAAAACTAGTATAACCAATAAAGTGCATAAGTTCATGAAAAGCAACTATTTCAGCCTCATTTCCTGTTAAGCACCTGACATATCATGCCTCTACTTCTATATATTGAAGATTAACTTTTTAATATCTGTGTACTCATTCTTTTTATTATTATTATTTATTCTATTACAGTTGTCCCAATTTATCCCCCTTTGCCCTCTGCCGAGCCCACCCCCGGTCCCAGTCAGTCCCCAAACTATTGTCTATGTCCATGGATCATTCACACATATGTACTCATTCTTATATTTTTACATTTGGCTTTATTTAAGACTGTATTACAAATATGTCTATATCAGATTATATTTTTTCTTCTTTCATAAATTCAAATTTGATATGATACTGGGTGGAAAGGGAAGAATTCACATTTTGCTCTCCTGGTTCTTTTGGCTAGTGGAATAATCAAATCACCAGGAGGCAGACTAAAAAGACAAAAACCAAATTCAATCTTATGTGCACGGGAACCTCATATACAGGAGAGAGAGAGACCCTGATTACATGAAAGGTTGATGGATACAACAGGGAACTGAGGTATATAAGGCATCCTGAGCTAGAGATGAGGTAATGTACCTTTGGAGTTTCAAAGTGTCATTGCAGGAGATAAGAAGAGCAGACCTTTAGTAATAGAAGTTTGCCCTGTCCTATAGATGGGTCAAACAAATTCTCTCTGATAATATCTAATTATGGGCAATGTCCCTGATTCAAATTTTTCTCTGTAGTTTAAAGGAGGGCCACACATTTCTCTTGAGCCTGAGGTTAAAATTATCTTTAGCTCAAAGTAATGTAGGTGCCACTGAGGCATGCCTTGTGGTGGCTCATTCTGAATCTTCACAATACTTTCCTCTCTGTTACCATCACTTTTTTTTTTTAATTGAGCAATTCTTCCAATGAGCCAGCAACAATCTTCAGATGAGTTATGTTTTGGTTAGAAGAATCCTCCTCCATCAACATACGCACTGCATAATTGTGTTCAACTCTCAATGTATTTTGCCAAAGTTAGTATATGTTATCCTAATGTTGTTGATGTAAAAAAAAATGACATAATAAAGCAGCGGAATGAACAGTTAAATGCAGGATAGCTTTCCTTAGCTCAAGAGATTCCTAATCAAAGTGCTGATATGGGTGTGTTAGTTGGGGGAACTCTAAAGGGTTTTGCTAGATCTGAGATAAACACTTCAGGATTATACCACTATTTATAAAGACTTCAAAAATATATCCTTTTAGCATCTCCATTTAAGTAAATATTTATAAACATTAGCATCTTTGGGTTCTTTAAGCATTGTTGGTGATTTCAACATTATGGTCCCTACGAATGCCTCCCCTCCTCCCAGAGACCCTGCAATGTCAGAGTTCAGAAAGGAGTTTTCCTGAAGATGGAATCAAGGCTTGGGTAATTCTTTCCTCTCATATCTTCCTTTACTCATAAAGAAATTAACTTATTATTTATCTTTATATTAAGCCATAAATGAAATAAAGCAGTGCTTTTCAATTTCTGGATCATAAACCACAATGAAAGTCTTTTACTCTATAACATAGGAAAATTATACACACATTGAAAATAGATTTTAGTGAAATTATACTTAGTTTTAAATGTCATTTTTATTCTATAATATTTACTTATAAATTGATTTAACTCTTTAAATTATTGTTGTGATCCACTAAGTTGGTTTTATAATACACTAATGGGGGAGGGAAGCAAGTACGCTGAAAAATAATGAAGATCAAGACAGAGCAGTCCTGGTTTTTCTGCTCAGTTGCCATCTGCAGGTTCTACAAAGTGACCATTTACTATAGATATGACTTAAGTTTGCTATCTCACGATGCCAAAAAATTGAGAGAGAGAGAGAGAGAGAGGGAGAGAGAGAATGTGGATGAGGAAACTCAAAGACTTAGAAGAGACTTTTTCTTTAGTCCTTATGTAGGATGTGGTGGGAAAAGGTGGGGAGGGACAAGAAAGTTCTGGGTTTCCAAATTCTAGGCATATGTTTAAAATATGCATGTTTTATTGTTAAGAGAAAAACAGAATTTATTCTTGGTGAGCTATTTATTACCTAATCTTTCATATCAACACCTAAGCATAGTAATTGCTAATTGCCAGGTGCTCTTCTAAATGGCCAAATGTATTTAATTTATTTAATTCTCATAAATGTCTTATGAGATGAATACAGTTAGTATCCTTAGTTTACAGATCAGGAAATTGAAGTCTGAATTTGTTAAATGAAGTGCTTGAGTTGCAAGGCAACATATTGTCAGGAATTTTAGTCCTTATGAAATATACTAAAGTATATTATTGGCATAATTGCATTAATAGTAAGAATACAACATTGCACCCTTCCAAGGAGCTTCTTTTTGCATAAAACGTGATGTGTTTGTAAGGGAAAAGTAGCACCCTTACTTTGGGGTAGCTAATTTGACAAGCACTCTACAGCAGGTCACATGCACATAAATTTGGAATACTAATTATTAATCTAAGGAAAGGTTTAAATAAAATATCACTAGGGAAAAACATCTAGTCAATGATGTTGAAGAAAAGTGAGGACCATGCAAACCTTGTCTTCAATAAGGAATAACCAGTTGGGATAAGATATCCTGACATTATCAGTATGAACAGCCATTCAGTAGCAGAAGTGATAAAAGTGAAAGAAGAGGGTGTTGTTACATAAAAAAATTGCAAATAACACAATATTGTATATGTACATAAGTTGTAAAATTAGCCCAGCTCGTGTAGCTCAGTGGATTGAGTGCAGGCTGGGAACCAAAGGGGCCCGGTTCGATTCCGAGTCAGGGCACATGCCTGGTTGCAGGCCAGGTCCCCAGTGAGGGCCATGTGAGAGGCAACCATACATTGCTCTTTCTCCCTTCCTTCTCCTCTCTCTAAAAATAAATAAATAAATAAATCTTTAAAAAAAAATGTAAAATTAGTTTTAAGTGAGTTTCTCCCAAATTGTTCATCATAGTATTTTTAGGTTTTACAGTCTTCCAAAATATGTCAGTTTTGCTTTCAGGGAAACAGACAAAAGTTTAACATATCTCAGGCTCTTTAAAGTTGCTCAGTGTCTTAAGAGAGCTTTCTTCACCTTTGACAAGGAACTAACCACTTGCCAGGTGACAAGGTAGCTGCTGACAGTGTTAGAAACCAAAGCACTTACTTCTCTCTCAGGTTTGTCTCTGGTACAGAAACCATTAGACCCACATCACCATAAATAAACAAAGGATAATTATAGTGTACCCAAGAGGACATTAAGCAAGAAAAAAATGGAAAAGATAAACACAGATCATGTAGCTTCCAGAAAATTAAAACTTCTGGAGGAGAGAGATGACAATATAAATTACATGGTAATTCTGGTGGTGATGGTGGTGATAATGATGTGGTAATAATCATAATAATAATAACATTAAAGTCCCCTCTTTCCAGCTGAAGACAATTAAAAAAATGGAAGAAAGATTATTTTAAAATCTCCTTGACATATTTAATAGAATAGTGATATATTACTAAAATATCTAGAAGAGACCTAGATAGCAGAAGTATGCCACCACATGCAGCTACATTTCCTTGAGATTGACAAGGTAGAGAATAAAGCTGAGAGGCATATTTGTGTTTTCGATGGCCAACTGGAAATTGAGAGACAAAAACCAGAGTATAGGGCTTGGCAAGTGTGCAAATCTGTATAGATCATTTCTTGGGTTCAACACCCAAAGAACTGTTAAAAATTGAAAAGATTTAGAAGTAAGCCAGCCAATATATGACTTTCTGACCAGTTTTGTGTCATTTGCATAAACAGGAGAAACTTGAAGACTTGAAATAGGCCCTGGCTAGTGTGGCTCAGTGGATTGAGCACCAGCCTGTGAATCAAAGGGTCTCCAGTTCGATTCCCAGTCAGGGCACATGCCTGGGTTGCCAGCCAGGTCCCCAGTGTGGGGCGTACAAGAGGCAACCACACATTGATGTGCCTCTCCCCTCCCTTCCCCTTTCTCTAAAAATAAATAAATAAATAAATAAATCTTAAAAAAAAAAAGAAATAGGACAAAATTATCTTTCATTATATAAGTCCTCTGACACCCGGAAGAGCAAAGGATGATAATACCATTTAAGTTTCAAAATATTTGTTCAAAATATTTTATATTGTGGCCAAAATATAATCCAAGGTAATCAGATATATTAGAAGAAAAGAAAATATAAGTGAGTACCAGTAGAAATAAGGGAAAATGGGCTCACAAGTACTAGAGATATTTGAATTGCCAAACATAGTTCAAAAACAAACTTTATACGAATGTGCATGGAGATGCAAGCCAAACTTAAATATTAAGCAGGAAACCAAACATTATCTTTGAAAAATCACTTAAATGACTTGGAAAAAAATTACATGTAAGGATAAAAAAATTAAATGACCTGAATTAGAAACTCAGTGGGCTAGTTTAATAGCAGATTAGGCATTGCTGAAGGGTAACTAACAAGTCTCAAGCAAAATCATAAGTAGTTAAAAAATTGAAAATACATTTACTTTAATATGGGTAATATAGATACATAGCATAAAATTGGAAAAGCTGGCAAATAAATCTAGAGAAGAAAACGAAATAGAATTAAAATGGAAGAGTAGAAAGCTAGCATTATTTGCAGATGATATATTCAACTAAATAGAAAATTCAATTGAATTTATGGTAAATTACAATGATTCAGCACAGTTTCAGGCACCAAGTCAATGAACAAAACTACATACAATTCTGTACTGGCTATAATCAAAGAGAAAGGATAATGGAAATGATATATATACACTGAAATTATATAATGTGCAAAAATAAACTCTTAGAATGTAATGTTGACTTGATTAAAATAAGATTATAGTAACATTTTAATAGAACATTTTGTTTATAAAACTATCTCCAAGAAGATGATGGTGGAGTAGGTCAAAGTTACATTCACCTTCTCTCAAAATTAAACTGGAATTACAACCAGATTATAAAAACACTATCCTGAATAACTAACTGAGGACTAGCTGCAGAGAAGTGTTATAACCACAGATTTAGAGAAGAAGCCACATTGAGACTGGTAGGAAGGGTAGAAATACAAAAAGGGCTGGTCCCACTCCCACAGGCATCAGCTGAGATACTAGAGGGATAGTTCAGCTACAGAGGGTTCCTCCTGAGTAGTGAGGGCTTTTAATTCAAAGCTGGGCATGCCAATCCAGAGAACTAGAACCAAGAAGAGGTGCACACCTAGCATCTAGCTTTGAAAAGCAGCAGAGTTTCTGTCCGTCAGGGAGAGATAAGAACCCACTAGAGACAGAGGAACCCTCTTAAAAAACCAATGGATAAAACTTCATTCACAGCCACTCATACTGGGAGAGACAGGTTTGTGGATCTTGGGAGAAATCTGAAAGGACAGCTGTCAGGATTGTCAAATGAGTCATTTTACATACCTCAGAGGCTATTTTTTGGGGGGTGCACCCCTCTCCTTACAGCATCAGCCTGGAGGAAAGCAACACCCACCCCTCTGCACCCTCTGTTACTCCACCCTTGGTGCTTATGCCCTGCTGAGGAGTCAGCTGCTTTGGCCAACATTAAGAGGTCTGGGGAGACTCAGTGACTGAGTTGTATTGCTTTGGTGTGGGGGCCATTTTCCCCACTTTCTTGTGAACCTGACCAATGCCTGTCCTTCATGAAAGATCTCCTAGGCCTACTCTCTGGGCTTCAAGTGAACCTAACATTTGGGTCTTGGGGTCCCACTCACCTCATTCTCAGTACCTCCACCCTGCTGAGTTTGGGGCAAAATCTGGGACAGACTGAGGTGTGTGGCTCTGGGGAGATAGCCACACCTACTACCTTCTGCAATGGTTGACCAGCACCTCTCCCTCACAGGAGATTCACTAGCCCCTATCCTCCTGACTCCTAGCAACCCCACCCTGCTGAACTCCACCTTCTCCCAAAAGAATCCAGGACAGATTGAGTTGTGGGTTCTAAAACAAAGTCCATTTTCCCCTCACCTGCCTGACCAGTGCAGAGCCCTCCATTCACAGGGCCAAATTTTGGTCTATGTGTACATGATAAACTGCTGACCTCATCCTGAAAATTCCTTGAAACTCTGCCTCAACAAAAAGGTGTGCAACCCCCTAGTGGGTACAGCTAGACTTGATATACTTGGGGACATTTGCTGAGTAGCCTCAGACTGAGCTCTAGCATTGAATTTGAACCTGAATCAGTCTAGTGGACATCTCTTCTCCCTACCTGATGACTCACTGAGAACCTATTTCATGAAACTTGTGTACCACCAGAAAATCTTTTAGTGACTGAGCATAATAAGCAGCCAGCAGGTAGAAGGCTTTTACTGACCTGCCTCCTCACCTGGTGCTGGTAGAAGTCATCCTTGTTCACCTTCCTGTGCATACCCAGGCCAAGTAAAAGAAGCTACAAACTGGGGATCACTTTTACCTCCAAACAGGTTGCCCAGGGCCAGTCACAAGCAGCATATGACATTGGCTTACACCAGAGTCCCTCCCAAGAGGCTCAGAAATAACATACTTAGTGACCAGCTTAAGACAACATCAAAAC
>PVJI01025160.1:0-20877 GCA_004026765.1 Micronycteris hirsuta | reverse complement strand
TCTGGTATCCCTATAATACGAATATTGTTACGTTTCATGTTGTCCTGCATTTCCCTTAATACCTCTTCATTCTTTCTGAGCCTCTTTTCCTGTTCTTGCTCTTTTTGGTTGCTTTTTTCAACCTTGTCCTCCAGCTCGCTGATCCGATCCTCTGCCTCATCGAGCCTACTTTTGATTCCTTCTATTGTGTTCTTCAGTTTAGATATTGTATTCCTCATTTCCTCTTGGCCCTTGTGAATAACTTCTATTTCCTTTTTCATGTTGATATAGTTTTCAGTGAGTTCATTGTAGTTTCCCTGTAGTTTCTGGTAGTTTTCTGTGAGTTCATCAAGCTTCTCGAGTTTCTTGAGCTGCCTGATAACATATGCTTTGAACTCAGTGTCTGATAGTTGTCTTTCCTCTGTTTCATTTATCATTCTTTCTGGGGCTTCCTCCTTTCCTTTCATTTGGGGATTGTTTCTTTGTCTTCCCATTGTTTGTGGGATTCTTCTTGCTGGCCTCTGGTTCTTAAACTGATCTGTGAAGTTCTCTGAAGCAACGAAGTTAATTTTGTGTCACTCTCTGTTTTTTGGGCTGACTCTTGTCTGGGTCCCACTCTATTCTCTTCACAATTGCAGGTTTTAATGTCTCACCTGTTGATAAAGAAGCGAGGGGAAGGGAGATAAAGAAGGAAAAGAAAGCAAAAGAAAAATAAAAGGAAAGATAAAGAAGAAAATAATTTGAAAATAACCTAAAATAAAAAAATAATAAAAAATAGGAAATAAAAGGTAGAGAAAACTAGGAATACCAAATGAAGGGAAGGTAGAAGGAGTTAAAAAAATATAGAGGGGCAGATAGGAAGGAGGGTGGGGAAAAACGCCCAAAGAAACAAAGAGAAAATGAGAGAAATAAAAAAAAATACTTTTGTTGGCTGGCTTCAACAGCGTCAGGCTGGGAGATCTGCTGTCTTCTGGTCTGCAGTCTTAGCTGCCGTTCCGCCACCAGCGGAGTTGTCGGGAGTTTGCAGCACCTCCTCTGGGCCGCCTGACCTCCACCCTGAGTCAGAGTTTTTGAGGTCTGTGTCTCCCGTCAGTGGGGCTCAATGTAGCTCCTCTGTTTCTCCCGCATGGAGGGACTCAGCACCGCAGGTCTGGGTTGTGTCTCAGGCCCTCCAGGTGTGAGCTCCGCGCCCCTGCATTCGCCCATCGCTTTTTTCTCTGGAATCGGAGCTTGCAAGCTGCAGGCCTGGGCGCCCGGTCGGGCACCTATGCCAACCGCCCCCGATTGGCTCCACCGGGTGTGCGCCCAATCCAGGAGCTCTGGGGTTGGGTTTGCCTTTCAATTCAGACTCCAATTCCTCCCGCTGGGATCCCCAGCCTCTGCAGATCAGTCCCCAGGTACGCTCCGACCTCCGGACTGCTGGGGACCAAGGCTCTTCCAACAGACGCGCGCCTCTGCTTCGGCAACTCACACACCCCAATCCAGCTCCCTCCCACGGATCCTGGAGCAAACCAGGAAGCTGCTGCCACTGGATCCGCAGACCTCCTGGCTCCCCATGAGGCCCGAGGGACCCCTTCCCTCCGAAGCAGTCTCCCTACCGGCTGATCTTTCAGTTTTATGTGCAGTCCTGGTTGCCAATCTTCCCAGACACCGGAATACAGCTGGGTGATCGCTCTGCTCCTCTGAAAATCGGCCCGATATCCCACCAGTGGGCCGGAGGAACGTGATCACGCTTCTTCCTTCTCCGCTGCCATCTTTCGCGCCTTACTTTGTCTTTTTCTAACGTTCTTCTTCCTTGATCTCCTTCAAAGAATAAGAACATTACAGTTTTTTCTTTCCCTCCTTTCTTCATTCCTCCACACTGTGTAAGACACCAGAGGTTAATCAATGATTAAGATGTGATAATATTTTTCAAGGAGCAAACAGTTACTAGGGATTTGTAAAACCAATCACATTATTATAACTGAAAAAACTGGAGGTTTTGTGGCTGCCTGCTGCCACAAAAACCAACCTTGTGTGGCAGGTGCTGGTGCAACAGGAACGAGGTTTTATTCAGGTGATGCAGAGCCTGGGAGAATGGTGGATTCCTATCTCAAAGATCATCTCAATCTTCCTGCTCAAGCCCAAGGTTCTTATAAGGATAGGGAGGGGAGGGCTTTTCTCCTATCCAATTATCTTCCAGCTTTTGGTATGTTTGGGGCTCTATTCATTCATCTTGCTAGCTTTCAGCATGTTCAGGGTCCTACACATTCATCTTTTAGCTTTCCATGTGTGCTAGGCCCTATCCATTCATATTTCTAACTTTTAGTGTTCTTGGGCCCTATTCATTCATATGAGTATTTATAGCTTTATCGCACCCAGGACCTTTCCATTCATCTTTCTATCTTGCCATGCATTCATTGTGAGAATGTCCCCCTGTGCCATCTTGGCCAGCTGGGGAGACTTTCTGGTGTTCTGACTGTCTGAGGTAACAATTTCACCCTTCAAAACACTGGACCCTTGTAATCTTACAAGAGTAAATGAGTGAAGTCATCATTCCTCTGTAGTTAATTCCTGATGTCAAAGGGCTTAATATTTTCTAACCCTGGGTCTAGAAATTCTTACTATCTAATAAAGGAAGGGGACAGTCAGGAATGAAGGGCATCTTTTACCCAAGAGAGGATTGCTGTCTTCAGAGGGCAGCAAACGTGGTATCTAGAAAATGGCACTGCTGAACAAGCAAAGCTGGTAGACTACTTCATGTTTCAAGAGATAGTAGTGCAGAAGGGCTTCCAAAGTGAAACCTATTGTGCAGACAATCAAGTGTTTAGTGAGGGGTATGTCTATTAGTACATGGGGAATCATAGTGATATCAGAAACTGGTGAAAGTACAGGGCTTTGGGTGACACATCCAATAGCAGAATAAATTTGCTGAGGAAGCCACTATCTGGGAAATGCAGAATAAAATAAAAAGTAACATTTTCACTTAGCTTTGATAGGTACTGTCCCTTTCCAAAAGAGGAATTTTAAATCTGTTTTAAGAGTGAAGATCCAACTTTCCCTTGTAGTTGACAGAAGCAGCAAGATCTGAGTCCTCCTCAGGTGGCACCCAGTTTATTGTGTTCATGGTGGATCCAAGGCTTGCTTCCTGTGAGCTTTAGGAAAGAGTATGTTGTCTGTTGGACATCATAGGGACTAGTCCATTGCTTGGCTAACTGCTTTTCGAGACCCTGAGTCTTCCACATCTTTAGTAAGACTCAGTCTCCCGGGTTGAACGGGTGTAAGGGCTTGTCAGATGGGTAGATGGACCTGCAATGAGAAAAAATTATGCAAAATTGTTAATGTTTGTGATAGATGTTGTGCACATTGTTTGATTTTTTGATTCATGTTTTAAATCTAAAGGTGGTGTTTCTAAAAAAGAAACTTGGAAGGGTTTCCCATAAACTATTTCAACAACTTAATTAAAGCCTGTTTTGGGGTGCTACCCTAATTGGAGCAAGATGATCGGAAGTGCCTGGTCCCATTTCAAATGTGTTTCCTGCCATATTTTTTCCAGGGTCCTCTTTATTGTATGGTTCATTTTCTCAGTCTTCCCAGTAGTTTCCATTGAATCTAGTGCCTGTCCCATCTTCTGGGAGGTTTCTGAAGTGAACCATGGTCCATTTTCACATTGAATGCTATAAGGAAGTCTACTCAAAGTTTATTTTTTAAATAGAAGTTTTGCCACCTGTTACCTTCTTAGTTCTAATGGGGTATGCCTCTACTCATCCAGAAAAAGTATCTACAAAAACTAATAAAAACTTAAAGTTTCCTCTGACTTTAGGAATCTGTGTAAAGTCAACTTGCCAGCCCTTAAATGGGCATGTTACTTTATATGGTACTCCCTTTCCTACTGGGGCACGTTCTGTCTTAGGATTGGTTTTGGTATGTATCTGACAGGCTTGGACAATCTTCTGAATGGTCTTCTGTAAATGAGGGTCCTTCAGATGTGGTCTAATGAGGTCCATTAAAGCATTCCTTCCATAATGGGTCCCTTCATATAGGTTTTTGAGGATACTAAAGCCTCAGGGAGTAAGATCATATCACACAAGTGGATATTGCATATAGGGTTAGGATCAGTGTTAGACAATCCCCAATTATAGGCCCATTTCTCATCTTGTTCTGTATAACGGGATTTAAATTCTGATAAGTCTAGGTGGGGAATCAAAGCACCAAGAAGTGCCAGCCCTGGCAGCTTGTCTTGTTGCTTTATTGGCAGTTTGTTTTCCCTGGCTTGTTTGGGAACAGTTCTGTCTTGGGTAGTGCATTATGGTACTCTGGTTTGGGAGATTTATTGCCTCTAGCAATTTTAAAACCTCTGTTGCATGTTTGATATCCTTATTCCCTGAGGTAAAGAGGACTCTTCTTATTGCCCCATGGGCATGGACTACCATGAAGGCATATTTAGAGTCAGTATAGATATTAGCATTCTTTCTCTGGTATAATTCTGAGGCTCAGGTGAGAGCTCTCAGTTCAGCCTTTTGTGCTGAGGTTCCTATGACAAGGGCCTGAGCTTCTATTACCTAGTCTATAGTGACTATTGTGTTTATTGTGTTCTAGTTTGTCATTGACTGTTCTTTGTGAAGCTGCTCCCATCTGTATATAATTCCAAGTCAGGTTCGATCAGCAGGTGGTCCAGTAGATCTGACTGCTGGAATAAACTTGGTTGATTATTTCCCAGCAATCATGTTGGAGGTCTGAATATCTCTCTGAGTCCAGGAATAGGGTGACCAGATTTAAGGTAGTGGTCATTTGCAAGTCAGCATTTAAGTTGTCTAATAAAATGGTTTGACCAGGTGGTAAGGGACAAATACCATATGATCTCACCTTTAACTGGAACCTAATCAATAAAAGGAAAAAAGCAAGCAAAATACAACCAGAGACATTGAAATTAAGAGCATCTGACAGTAACCAGAGGGGAGGTGAGAAGGGATAATGACAGGAAAGTTGGGCCGGAGAGGTTCAGGAACAACTATAAAAGACACACGGACAAAACCAAGGGTGGGGTGGAAGTAAGGGAGGTTGGTTTGGCTGGGGAGTAAACACAGACAACTGTAACTGAACAACAATAAAATAATTAAAAAGAATGGCTTGATATTTCCCCATGCACCCTGCTGTCAGGCAATACCCTCTCTTGTAATATTTCTCAGTGAGAGTTTCTACCCTTTCTGTTTTTCCTTTCAAGTTTTGTGCAACCATTTCTCCCCTGGCTCTCCTCCTTGTAATAGGTACATTGATTGGCACCTGGTGGGTCTTTCCTCTTTCCTTTTGGGTCCTATCTCTCCTCTGGTTTCCTTACACTGTTTCTAAGAAAACAGCCTGTTTTAATTTCCTTGTTTCCCATAGATGTTAAAGGCTATGTCCACCAGCTAGGAAGGATTCATGCCAATGCCCTATCTAAATGTAGGAGGTTTTTTCTCATATCTGGGGCACCTTGCTCAATTAAAGTCATATTCACCATCTGGACATTTTCTAGTGCCTGTGGGTCAGCATCAGTGTGCTTTTGATAGGCCTGAGAGATCATTTCCAAAAAATTCAGAAAGTTCTTTGTTTGGTTTCCAATGAAAGGCCTATATCATATTCAGGCTCTATTGTTTAGGCACCCCTTTCTTAAGCCCTTCCAATATGCGCCTTTTGTAATGTTCTAGGAAAGATAGGTCACCACTATTGGGTCCCAGTTGGGCTTGTCAAGGGAATCACCCCAGCTGGGTTGGGAGTCCCATTGGGATTCTCTTGATGGAGGCAATGAGCTTCTTCATTAGCCTTGTTTATGACTCATTGCCTTTCATCTGCCATTTTCAGGATGTTAAGGAGAGCCTGTACATCTGTTTAGCTTGGATGATGAGTGGCAAAAATGGAAAGATCTGCCATTTTCTAAGGGTGCTCCCTATATAAGAGTTGGAATTCTTTGAATTCAATAAATCTGAAGTGGAAAATGGAGTATGGGCCCAAAAGTAACCAGTGGGCTGGCTTTCCTGGTTTATTCCACCCATAGGGTATTGCCTCAAAGGGAATTGTCCTGCTCCAAATGGATGCTGTGTTGCCAAACTGGGTGCCCAGCTGAATCTTCAAGAAAGAGACCATTCTTTTGTTACACAAAGGTGGGGCTGTTGCCCCTCTGGACCCTATTTCAGTAATATCTAGCAGTGAGGGTAGTAGTGGGACAAATCTTCCTGCTGCTAATCCAGGGTTGCCTGGGTTCAGGGTGTTATGGAGACTTATTTCCTAATTTTGCTCTTCTTCCTGTGTCCCAGGGAGAGTTTTTAAAGTCAGTTCCCTTCTCTGCATCATTAATTTGTTCCCCTTCTTTTCCAAATCCTTCTTGTGTAAAGATATAAATACCTGGACATATGGGATTTCATCCCATTTCCCTGACCAAAACAATTCCAATTATGTGAAGGTGTAGTAATTTAGGGAACCATTTTCAGGGCCATTTTCCCCTGTAATCTAAAGTATACATAGGCTAAGCAATGTTACAATAGAAAACCAATTCCTTCTTAGTCATTGGGTGATAGATGTACATGGACCAATATAGGGAACTGGTCCACCTGGCAATGGCAAGTGTAGCCCAGCCTTATCGGAAAACCAGCAGGCATGAGTCGGCACACAGGAGCCAAACTCATGGATTGTCTTTCCAGTGGGAAACCAGGCCTGCATTATACCTAGGCTGCTTTAAGCCTTGCTTGTGCTAAAACTCCCTCACCCTGAATTGAAACTGCAAATGTTTACTGCATATCTTTAAAGTAACTTCCTAAAGTCTGTGCCAATTCTCTCAAGGATGGAGTGTAACCAGACCAATCACTCTTATCATTCCTTTGCATTTGCAATATTTTTTTTTGGTAATCTGTAAGAAGTAATCAGTAACATCCTTTCCTTTGTTATCTATAAAAAGTAATTACCTAAAGCAAACCTGAGCATAATGAATGAGAACCTTCTTTGATGTATGCTATTAGAAAGCAATAAAAGCCTGTCCAGGCAAGGGTCGAGGTGCGCGCTCTCTCAGAAAGTGTCCGTGATGTCCCTTTTTCTCCACAGGACTTCTGCAGTCTGTGTCAATTTGTTCGTTGCATCTGCAACAGACCAATTTGCTAAAATTCAACCTAATGGGCTCCCTTCAGTAGTTGAAACAGAACATTATGGCACAAAAGTACAAACCCAAAACTATAACTATAATAAAAC
Organism: Micronycteris hirsuta; assembly: GCA_004026765.1. NCBI lineage: Eukaryota > Metazoa > Chordata > Mammalia > Chiroptera > Phyllostomidae > Micronycteris > Micronycteris hirsuta. The sequence continues at coordinate 13,701 of PVJI01025160.1, read as the reverse complement.
TCCACACAAAGTAGGAACATATAAACAAAACTTGGATTAATAATTCAATTATTTCAAATGAGTGCTCATAAGCAAGTCTTAGTGTCTTATCTCCTGCTGATACTGGAAGTTGTCCTAACTGGACCCAAATGTTATGAAGCCTAAGTGGCAGGAGTAGCCGGCTGATTGGTACTGCAAATGGTGCTAGCTAAACCCAAGTGGCACAAAGCCCAAGTAGCACAAAGCCCAAGTGGCACAAAGCCCAAGCAGCAGGGATAGCCAGGCAACTGGCCTTAACTGGACCTAAGTGGTACAAAGCCCAAGCGACAGGGATAGCCTGCCAACTGTTACCAAAAATGGTCCTAACTGAACCCATATGGCTCAAAGCCAAAGTGACAGGGATAGAGGACTCCCGGTGTGCATGCTGATTTGACATACCCAGTCTTGGAGTCCATCTCCTACCTAGACCTGTTTCCTTTCATTAGCCAAGTATTTCAAACAGCTGAGTCCTTGAGTAGAAGTGCAGGGAAATTCCCCAAGAAAAGCTCTTGGTAGGTGATGGGAAATCTGCACAGTCCCATCGTCCTGGGGTCAGCTTGCCACAGGCAGCAGGGACCCCCACCTGGACCCTAAAGGACTTAACTGAGGTTTATGCTCTCCCATCTGTGTTACCAAAACTGTAAGCAAACAAAACAGAGGTTCAGCTGCCTGCTGCCACAAAAGCCAAACTTGTGAGGCAGGCTCTGGGGCAAAAGGAAAGAGGTTTTATTTGGGTGCTGCACACTTGGGAGAATGGTGGACTCCTGTCTCAGAGACCATCTCAATCTTCCTGCTCAAGCCCAGGTTTTTATAGGGACAGAGAGAGGGGGGCCTTTTTCCTATCCAATTATATTTCTAGCTTTTGGTGCTCTTGGGCCCTATCCATCCATATTTCTAGCTTTTGGCATGATTGGGTCCTGTCCATTTATCTTTCTATCTTTCTGTGTGCTCAGTGTAAGAACCTCCCCATTGCCATCCTTGCCAACAGGGGAGGTTGTCAGGTACTCTGACTGACTGTCTGTGTTAACTTTATGATGAAGAAAAGTGTGAGAGGAACACAAATAAGGCAGTACCCAGCTCAAGAGGGGAAAAAGTGTTGTCAAATAGAGTGTTGTAGATATGCATCTATTCAAGCTGAATGTATACATCTGAGTAAGAATTTCCTAGGCAGATATATCAGTCAGGGGATCAGTAGAAAACACATTCAGCCCTGATAGTTAAAGTGGAGGTACTACCTACAACACTGTAGGCAAGAGCAAAGAAGGAATGGAAAGGTGGGATATGTGGGAGACTATAGGCACACCTTATTTTATTGTACTATATTGTGCTTCACAAGTATTGCAGTTTTTACACATTCAAGGTTTGCGACAAATCTGTATTGAGCAAATGTATGTAACCAAACAACCAGTGGGGTCCTACCCCTTGCTGCCAACAGGCAAAAATTCTGGAGGCAGAGTTCAGTGGAAAGGGAAAGGAATATTTTTTTTTAATCATTGTTCAAGTATAGTTGTCTCCATTTTCTCCTCACTACTCCCCTCCACCCCACCGAACCTCACCTCCCACCCTTGATCCCACCCCCTTTGGCTTTGTCCATGTGGGGAAAGGAATCTTTTATTCAAAGGCTATACAGTTTGAAATAATGGCAGGTTTCTGCCTCAAAGCCCATTTTCTCTAAGACACAAAGAAAAGCACCCTGCCACTCTCTGCCAGCTCAGTTGAAGGCTGCACCAGGAGCCTCTTCTCCCACCCCAAAATACCGTCCTTTAAGAAGTATAGGGGGCTTAGCTGATTTCCAGTCTCTGTCTGGCTTCAGGTGTCTTTCAGAGTCTGTGTATCCAGGTATCCTACTCATGGTGCGCTACCCTCTTCCTCCAGTCGCTGCCCTCTAGTGCATCTGTGTGCCTGGCCAGGCAGGACCTGCACAGTGCAGCTCCAGTCATCAGTGCTGCCACAGCTTCCCATGTAGGGGAGGGGTGTGGGGCTTATTGCCTGGCCACATGGCTTCCAGGGCCCACTGGGCCAGGCTTCCTTCCCTTCTGCTCTACCGGCCTAGTGCCTGCTGTGTTCCTAGCCAGGCAGGCCTGTGCAGCGCTGGGGGAAGGGCACTGGTACCTGGATCACGTGGCCTCCAAGGCTTGTTGGCCCAGGAACTTGAGCCTCTGGCTGCCAGGTAAGAGGGGAGAACAAAGAGAGTAACATTTCTGTTCTCTCTCCTTTATAGAGTCAGGCCTGAAAATCATCTCCAAGTGGAAGCACATAAGAGGGTATTTCCCTCTGTTGTGCTATGCTGCCTGGTTGCTTAGGCAACTGCTCCTGTGCAGTCCTCTGCTCTGCCTAACCTCTCTCCCATCTCTTGGGAGGGTGCATCCTCTTGCACTGCTCCAGGGTCCCTGTTCCTCTCTACCCACTGTGTCTCTCCAGACCCCCGCCCATTACATGTGCACAACATTTTTCCAAGAGCCTTTGCTTATTTTGCTTCCGTGTTACATTTTGGTACTTCTCACAATACTTCAAACTTTTAAATTGTGTTTATTATGGTGATCTGTGATCAGTGATCTTCACTGTAATTATTGTAATTGCTTAGGGCACCAAAACCTTGCCCGTAAGAAATGGCAAACTTAATAAAAAATGTGTGCGTTCTGATTACTCCACTGACTGGCCATTCTTCCATCTCTCTTCATCCGCTAGGGCTTCCCTATTCCTAGAGACACAAAAATATTGATATTAGGTCATTTAGTAACCCCCCAATAGGCTCTAAGTTTTCAAGAGAAAAGAACACTCACATGTTTTTCACTTTAAATCAAAAGCTAAAAATGATTTAGTGAGCAGGCCATGTCAAAAGCTGATATAGGCTGAAATCCAGGTCTCTTGCAGTCAAGTTGTAAATGCAAAGGCAAAGTTCTTTGAAACAATTGAAAGTGCTATTCCAGTGTGCATACAAATGATAAGAAAGTGAGACAGCATTATTGCTAATATGGAGAAAGTTTTAGTAGTCTGGATAAAAGATCAAAATAGCCACAACGTTCTCTTAATCCCAAACCTAATCAAGAGCAAGGCTGTAACTCTCCAATTCTCTGAAGGCTGAGAGAGGTGAGGAAGCTACAGAAGAAGAGTTTGAAGCTGTCAGCGGTTGGTTCATTACATTTATGGAAAGAAGCAGTCTCCATAACATAAAAGTGCATGCTGAAGCAGCAAGTGCTGATGTACAGACTGTAACAAATTATGCAGATCTAGCTAAGATAACTGATGAAGGTGGTGTAGGGGCACAGAACATTATTTTTACTCCTACTTCCTAAGGTCTTCTAGCTGGGCTAGTAATCAAATTTAACAGAGACAGATTAACAGAAGAAAGTATCTAAAATTTATTTTATGGATATTTATTTAGGGGTCCATGAAAGATGTGATCCGAAGGCAAATTAGGCAGTTGAGGCTTCTATGTCATTTTGGAGCTAAGAAGAAGGGGAGGGCAGTTTGTGGTCTGGAACTTCAAAGGTCAGGAATACAATTCACATGGAGATGGAAAAGCAGGTGTTTGGTAATTGAATGCCAGGCCATCTTGAACCATGAGACATTGAGATGACTTTGAATAAATGGACCTTGCTAGGTTTTTCTCTATCACACATTAGTTTATATTAAACTATAGTTATCTGTTATCATATCTCCCTTTAGGCAGTTAAGGGGGAGGTCAAAATTTTTTTCTGTCTTTTATTTCTTAAAAACCAGCTTAAAATCAATACCTCAAAATGGGGTTGCAAAACTTTGCTTCCCTTTAGTGGCTACAGTAAACAACAGATGTTCAATATCAACAGAACAGGCTTATATTGAAAGATACCATCTAGGACTTTCATAGCTAGAGAGAAGTCAATTCCTGGCTTCACGGCTTCAAAGGACAGGCTAATTCACTAGTTAGGGCTAATGCAGCTGGTGACTTTGAGTTGAAGCTAATGCTCATTTACAATTCTAAAAGTCCTAGGATTCTTCACAATTATGCTAAATATACTATGTGCTTTCTAAATGGAACAACAAAGACTGGATGACATCACATTTGTTTTTTTTCCCATTTTTTCCTTTTTATTGAATTTACGGGTGATGCTGGTTAACAAACTTATACAGGTTTCTGGTACACAATGCCAGAACACATAATCTGTACACTGTATAGTGTATTCACCACACAGGTTAAATCTTCGTCCATCACCATTAGTCCCTCCTGTACTCTCCTCCACCACTCCCCACCCCACCTTCCCCTCGCAGTCACCACACTGTTGTCTGTATGCATGAGTTTTATCTCTCTTTTTTTTCTTTTTTATTCAATACACCAAGCCCCCACCGAGCCCCCGCCAGTATCCTCCCATAGCTGTCAGCCTTCTCTCCGTATATGAGTCTGTTTCTATTTTGCTTACTAGTTCATTTTGCTCATTAGATTCTATATGAGTGAAATCATCTGGCACTTGTCTGTCTCATTTCACTTAGCATAATGTTCTGCAGGCCCATCCATGCTGTCAGAAAGGGTAATTTTTTTTTTTTACTGCTGCGTAATATTCTATTGTGTAAATGTACCATAGGTTTTTTATCCATTTATCTACTGATGGATGCTTCAGCTGTTTCCAAATCTTGGCTATTGTAAATAATGCTTCACTGGACATAGGGTTGCGCATGTTTTTTTGAATTAGCAGCACATCTTTTTTACATGTTTTACTAAACATTTAAAGCCCACTGTTGAGACCTATTGCTCAGAAAAGATTCCTTTCAAATTATTTCTGTTCATTGATGATAAACCTGGTCACCTAAGAGCATGGATGGAGATGTACAATGAGATAATATTATTTTTATGCCTGCTAACACAACATCCATTCTGCAGCTCAGATCAAGGAGTAATTTTGACTTTCAAGTTTTATTATTTAAGCAGTATATTTTGTAAGGTTTTAGATGCTATAGTGATTTCTCTGATAGACCTCGTAAAGTAAATTGAAAACCTTCTGGAAATGACTCATTACTCTAGATGTCATTTTAAGAACATTGGTGATTCATGGGGCAAGTCAAAATATCAATATTAACAGATTTGGAAAAAGTTGAGTCCACCCCTCATGGCTGACTTTGAGGGTGCAAGACTTTAGTGGAGAAAATGACTGCAGATGTGCTGGAAGGAGCAAGAGAACTAGAAGTGGACCATGTGACTCCTGAAGATGTGGAGCCTGAAGATGTGCTGCAATCTCATGATAAAACTTTAAAAGATGAAGAGTTGCTTTTTATGGATGAGCAGAGAAAGCGCTTTCTTGAGATGGATTCTACTCCTGATGAAGGTGCTGTGAAGATTGTTGAAATGATAACAAAGGATTTAGAGTGTTACATACACTTAAATGATAAAGCAGTATCAAGGTTTGATTCTCAATTTTGAAAGAAGTTCTACTTTAGGTAAATTACAATCAAGTAGGATCGCATGCTACAGAGAAATCATTTATGGAAAGATGAGTTAATTGTGCCAGATTTCATTGTTGTCTTGCCACAGCTTCCCCAGCCTTTAACAACTGCCCCGACCAGTCAGCAGCCATCTCAGCACTGAGGCAAGACCCTCCACCAGCACAAAGGTTACTGAGTGGCTGAAGGCTCAGGTGATGGTTAGCATTTCTTTTTAGCAATAAAGTATTTTAAAATTAAAGTGTGTAGTTTTTAAAACATAATGCTATTGCACTCTTAATAGACTACAATGTAGTATAAACATAACTTTTATATGCACTGGGAAACCAAAAAAATTGTTTGTATTTACCTGCTTTAGTGTGATATTTGCTTTACCATGGTAGTCTGAAACCAAACCTGCAATATCTCTGAGGCATTCCTGTATTACCTCTTTGTAGGGCCAAAGGTGCAAGAAGGAAGTAGAGTTCCTGGATTTCAGTGAGAGCTGGAACTGTGGAGGAGGGACCACCTGGGTTATGTTGTAATTGTGGAACGGACTTAGCTACTTCCAGAGAGATACAGTGCCTACACTAGGAGGGAGCTGTGAAGAAATTCCTTGATCTCTTTTTCTTCCCATTGGTGCATTTCATTGGCCAAACATAATGAAAAGTCAGCTGGTGAGGGAACTGGCAGTGTCAAGAGCACTAAGCAAGGCAGAGCAGACTGAAAATGGATGGAGTTTGGAGGATAAAGAGAAATAACCAGGGGATAAGGGAGCAATGGCAATCCCAGGAAGAAGGAACATTATAGGCTAATACACAGAAATGCAAAGGATTGGCCACTTTGGGGAATAACAAAAACAGAAGGCAGAGAAAGTGAAAGTTTAGCAGGAGATGGTTGGGTAAATATTGATAATAGCTAATAGTTTTTGTTCCAGGAACTTGGGTAAATACTTTACATAAATTATTCCATTCAGTCCTTACATTATTATAAGGTTGTTCCTATCCTGTAGCAATTATGACTCTTGTCCACAAATGCATATGCATTTAAAAAAATCTTCACTCAAGGACATTTTTCATTGCTTTTAGAGAGGAGGGAGAGAGAGAGACAGAGAGACGGTGGGGTATGTGAGAGGAAACCTTTCAGTCTATAGGATGATGCTCCAACAAACTGAGCCACACTAACCAGGACTACTGTGTTTTGTGTGTTTTGTTTAACATCAGATCAGGTTTGGCTCTTAGCCATTACTCCATCTTGGTAAATTTTAACTCAGTTACTATTTTGGTGCCTGCCCTCTGTATTTTGTTGCATAGAGTCCAGGAGATTTATATGTTGCCCACATAAATAGAGAGGACTCTTAATTTCCAAGGCCACTAGAGATTCTCCTTACCTCTTCTTTGTTACTTGAAATTCTGGATTCTCAGCCCTGGGTGGCACAGTGGAGCCTTTGTGGCAGCTGCGAGCCTCAATGGGGAGTCCGCCCTCTTCGTAGATTCTTTCTTTATCATTCCTAAAACCTTAATCTGTGTCAGAATATTTTGATAAGCATCTTAGGAAGCATATTGTACCTTATCCATCTTTCATACAAGGTTGTACTTTGAGTGATAAAATTATATTAATAATAATCTATGACAATTTTTATATTTTTGTATCCTATTTTACTTTGGAGAACTATAGACAGTTCATGCTCCTTAGGGACTGGGAGATACTATATTTTATCACCAATGCTCTTGAGCAGAGGTTGGCAAAGTGTTTTGGTAAAGGGCTAGATATTAAGTAATTTATGCTTTGTGAGTCAAGAGACAAAATAGAAGCTATTATGCAAGTACTTATACAATAATAGAAGAATCAAAATCTATAAAATTTTTATTATATTTATAATAATAACAATCAAGTACAAATATTTTGCAATGCATATTTGCAGTTGAGAAGAATGGAATTTTTGCTGGGGGAGATCATTTTACTGAATTGGGGTGCAAAATTAGTGTTTATCTCAATGCTAATCTGTAATAAGCATGTATATATTTCATACTTGAAAATATCTTTTCACACAGAAAGGTGCTCTAACTAGTTATAACAGTTCACAGGTAAATGATTTTAATTGAGCATATTCATTGCCTGGAAAGCATTAATAGAACTTATTAGGTTTTTCTTGTGATATTTTCCTTTTACATGGCATTATATTGCAGGTTAATCTTATAATTGAATGTTAAGTGGAATTTCCTCATTTGCACAGTTAAGTGGGTTTTGAAATACAGAAGTTTTCTTTATACTTGTATGTAAGTCTGAAAAACACTGCTGTAGTTTGAGCACAGAAAGTATATATGCTGCACATTTGTGCAGAAATAGAAATCTCATATTTGTTTTAACTTTTGCTAGCATGGGAAGTATATAAAGCAGCCCAACATTATTTGTGATTAAAAAACAACCATTGAAATGACTTACTGCCATACAGTTTTACCTGCACTTGTTTTGTCTTGTAAATTTTGGTTGAATTCATTAAAAACATTATCAGGTCCATTAGAAAAGCCAATTTCCAAAGCTATTGAGTGTTCATGATAATGGTTGAAGGTGAATCTTCTTCATAAAAATCTCGCTCTGTACCATGAGCTTTAAAAAATCACATTAAAACTTTACCATTATTACAATAAAACTACTTTGTGATAGTGTGAGTCAAGCTTCTATTTCTGAGAAAGCTTCATGGGACTAACAATGGTTAAGGCTATCAGAGCAAATGAAGGTCATTTTTAACACTATAGGTTTGAAGTTACATGATAAATTCATATATTTTCCTCACAGTATCTGCTGATGAATAATAAAATGTCAATGTAAGAAACGTTCAATCCTGTAGAGAATTTTTGTGAGTTTGAACGAAACTGACGACAATTGTCAGGAAGCAAAATCTCAATGGATTGAAAAAATGCTTCAGAAAAATGCCAGTTCTGCACCCTGTCTTATACATTCCAATCAAAAGAGAGTACTTAAGTTGGTTACATGAAATCCATTGGTGATAGATTAGGGAGGTGCGGGAAGGCAAAGCAGGGAAACTTCAGGGATTGGCTAAAAAGTAAAAGAATAGACACATACTTCTTTTACATAGGTGTCTATGGGATAGTTAACTGTCAACAGTTAACAACCGTGAGGGGATTTGTGGTCTCTACTCTGGTATGGTGTCTGTACTTTGAGGGGTATGGGAAAAGGAAATTACTTGGACATTCCAAAGTTATGTTACTGTAGATGCAAAAAGTCAAAAGACAGGCTATTGCCTGGGAAGATTCTAGCCTAGGACATGACTACCTGTCATAAACTGCTTTCAGTTATAACTTTTAATTTCAGACCATCCTTTGTGGTTATGTTAGGTCTCTGAGTTAATAAGACCACGATGCAGGCCTCCCCTGAGCTTGTTGTGTTTAGTATGTGGCCCCTTTTTGTCCACACAATGAATAATCGTAGGCTTTAAACACTGTATGTTTTTACAAGCTCTGTAAATTTATCTTAGTCTTTTTTTGATCCACATATAATTTTTACCACCCTAGGTTGTAGCATATCTTAGCAGATTCCACTTAAGTTTTATTGAATTATTTTTGTTTTCAGCTTCTTTGGAAATATTTTTGTCTGTAGTTGTTCCCTGCAGCCTAGTCATAGAGGCTAATTCTTCAGTCACTTCAAAATCAGCATTGACTCATATAAAGAACAACTGAGCAGTATCCATAACATTTGTCAACTCATCAAAGCCAGGGAAAACCACTCAAAATAATGTGCCTCTTTTTAAATTATTTTTATTTTTTAAAGATTTTATTTATTTATTTTTAGAGAGATGGGAAAGGAAGGAGAAAAAGATCAATGTGTGGTTGCCTCTCGCATGCGCCCTACTGGGGACCTGACCCTCAACACAGGCATGTGCCCTGACTAGAAATCGAACCAGCAACCCTTTGGTTGGCGGGCTGGCACTCAATCCACTGAGCCACACCAGCCAGGGCTAATGTGCTTCATTTTTAAATTGACTATTGATATTGCTCCCAATGTTTTCAACTCTCAGTTGAATAGTCCTAAACAAATTTATTCTCTTTGGACACATTACTTCAGCTGCTGCAATCAAATTCGACTACATTAACTAATCATTGGTAAATGGCTTTCCTTGCTTGGCTAACAAATGAGCCCCTCACAAATTCACTCTGGTTACAGTCTCATTTTCAGGGTTTTTTTTTTGTTGTTGTTGTTTGTTTTATCTTCATGAAGGAATTTTAGTATGATGAGATATTTTGTTTTAAATTTTGTAATTTTTCAGACCACTGATTTTTCTGAGTTGAACATATTGTGTGAGTGTTTAATTAGGCATATATTATATACTTTTAGTATGGATATAAAGTCATTGAATAATCAACAAAATGCTTCGTTATCTGATTCAATAACAATGTAGTCCATCTTCAGTATATGCTACAAGTACAGCATATGTTCTTTTGTTGTTTTGATGTGATGATTTTGTGCTGGTAATAAAATAAATTGGGGTTAAAGTAATACACATGATATTTGAAATGCTGCTGTCACATTATATCTGTGCCACGGTGGTTTGTAGTGCACCAAACAGGTATGCAAAGCAATGAGCATGATAGTGCCACATATGGTCGGTGTTACAACCACTCAACTGTTTTAGTGCAGAACAGCCATGGATATAAACAGATGAGTGCAGCTGTGTTCTAATAAATCTTTATTTGTGGGCACTGTAATTTGAATTTCCTGTAATTTTTATCTATCATGAATTATTATTATTCTTTTGATTTTTAAAAACAACTAAAATATGTAAAGATAATTCTTAGTTCATTGGTCATTTGAAAATGGTCAGCTGGTTGTATTTGTCCTCTAAGTCACTGATTGCTGACACTTCCTCCTGAGCTTTGATAATTGGTAGAATCTCAGAGGCTTTGAAAAATACAGATCTCTATGTTCTGCTTTAAGACTTGGTATACAAAGTTAGGAAACCTTGGCTATTTTGTCTCCAGCACATAGATACTCAGTAACTATTTTTTTTTAGTATGTAAATGATAGACAATTCCTGGCATATGGTAAGCCTATAAACATCTGTTGGATGCATGAAATGAATGAGTGATATACTATATATCATATACAATATATGGGATCCTAAAGATGATGGGATTAAAATGAATTGTTTAATCTTAGGTTAAAAATAGAGAGGCTAGGCCTAAGGAGCATGATAAAGTGTTCAGTAGCTGGGAATCATTTTGTCTAGATTACTAATTTAAGTTATAAAAACTGCAGAGCATATTATTTTGGCTAACTCAGGTGTGAGGGAAGTTGTAGTAGATAAAACACACTGTAGGCTATTTTAATAAGACTCCTTACTGTTAGATTGTATAATTAAATTCCTTAAAAATTATGCAGAGAAAATGAAAGAATTTTCAAGAAAGAAAAAATTCAAGCCAGAGAAACTAGAAGCTAATAGTGTTTTCAGGAGGGTGAGTTAGTGTATTTTAACTATTTAATGTATTAGACTATTTAAAGTCTCCCCTCTCCAATTAATGGGTACTTTCAGGAACCTGGTTTGTCTCTAGGATATGAGTAACTGTGGGACATAGACCTGCTAGCCAAAGGTACATTTTATACTACATTTTCATACTGACCAGGAATGCGTGCACATAAAGATCTCAGTCGGCTTTTAAACATCACCTTTGGCTTGATGCTGTGTTCCATGAACATGCACTCCTTTATCACTTCAGAGTCATTTCTCCTTCCAGCAGCCTTGCTTTGTGTTCTGTCACTTCCTAGAGCAATATTGGAAGTGACATTGCAATGTAAGTACAAGTTTCACATTCAGTTTATTATGCTGCTGCAAGGTTGTATTAGAGAAGGGTTGGCATACTGGCTTTTTCGTCTTCTAACTGTGTCCTTGTAGGCAAGGTGCTTACCTTTCTGGAGCCTTGATTTCTTCCTCTGAGAAGTTCTAATGTGATCTCCTTCAGAGCTTGATTGTGGAGATTAAATGAGACATTATGTGTCAACTGCTGAGCACAGTGCTTGGAGAATGGTAATTGTAGATATTTATATTCAGTGATAAACTTCATACTTTAATATTTCTTAATTTAAGATGACTAGGTGACTGCTGACACTGTGTAATATAAGCTCATCATGGACAGAGCTACCAGTAACTGCTTACAAATGTGGGATGGAAGAACTACAGTCCTTTAATATCCATGGGATAGCTCATGAGTGTGCTTTGCCTGTGTGTGTAAGACTTTTTTTAACTACTATTTTTCTTGTTTTCTAACTTTGCTTGAAAAAAGTTAATGCAAGTTTTGTTAATGAGATTTGTGAGAAGAAATACAAGGGCTATTTATCATTCATTAATTTAACCATTCATTTTTAATTTCAACAAATACTGAACACAGTGTTCCAAGTGGTGGATGACAGTGAAGAACGAAGTGTGAACTCTGCTTCTAAGGTGCTCACTTCTAGCAGGGGAGACAATCGGGTTAGTGGTTGATGCAGTAACAGAGTAAGTGCATGGCGATATGGGAATGAATGGAATGGGCACCTACCCTGGTTCTGGGAGACCAGAAATTTCCCAGAGGAAGAAAATCTTTGCAGAAGACAAGTGGAGTAGTGATAAGGAGAGTGAACAAGCAGCAGAAGGAGCAGTGAAAGCATCTGGAGGGGTTTTTATGGGCCTCGTAAACCATGTTGTGAAATGCAAACACTATTCTAAGATCAAGAAGGAGCCTATGAAAGGTTTTACGTACACAAAAACATTTGTGTCTAGAAATATAATTTTGGTAGTAGTGTGGAACAAGTTAAGTTTGTGGGCAAGGATGTTACTGAACAAAAATGGGGTTCTGTTGCCCACTACAACCCATAGGCAAACTCTGGAGGCAGAGATTTGGTGAAAAAGGAAAGGGGTGTTTTATTTAAAAACTGCACAACTTAGAAGAAAGACAGGCTCCTACCCCATAGCGCATCACCTCCAGAACACCTAGAGAAACACTGTCCCCTTCTGCCAGATCAGTCCAAGTCTGCACCTGGATTTCCTTCTCCCATTTCAAAATACCATTTTTTGGGACACTGCAGTGCACCACTGCACAGTCATCCAAGCTGCTCAGCTTCTTTCCCTGTCATTGTTGGTCCTGAGGCTCCTTAGTGAATGGAGTCTGCACACACGACCAGCACCGCCAACCCCTGCTGCCACTTGCTGTGCCATGGCTTCCAGGGCCTGCCGGTCCTCAAGGGCTCCAACCCATGTATTTGAGCCAGGGCTCCTAGAGGAAGAAGAGGGAGTTTCTCCCTTCCCTCCATTTAAATCTCTCAGCATAAACTTCTGTGCACTCAGGTAGGGTCTAGCTCCCTCAGCCAATCCTGTCCTCCCAGGATAGGCTGGCAGGTCTACACCTCTGCCTTCCATCATGTTAACCTTTCTAGTTTCCCTTCAATCAGGAACTAGAAGGAGGTAAGAGGCCTTTTCCTGTTGTCTGTCACTCTGTAGCCTTGGGCAAACTCTGTGTCATGATTTCCTCCTGCTGTGTTTCCCCCAGGGAGCAGGGAATCTGCTGTCACACCCCATGCTAGCTTGTTTACTATGGGAATGTAGCCTCTCCTGCACTTCCTTGGGACCCTTCCCCTCTGCTCCATGCACCATGCCAGTATCAAGGAGACCATTTCAGAGGCTGTGGCAGTGTTCCAGATGAGAGGAAATTGTGGCTGTGGGGTTAGAGAGAAAGTAAATAGCTTTGAGATCTAGCAGAGTTAGAATTGACTTTACTTGGCTATAATTGAGGATGAGGACTTGAAAGATGGAGGATTAAATCATGATTCCCAAGTTTTTACTTCAGCCTCTGGGTGGATGTTAGTATCACTCACTGAGGTAGGTGGAGTTTTAGTTGCCGTTAATCTCTGCTCTTGTTTTCTTTCCTTGAACCAGAGGTTCTCTACAAATCAATTATGATCCAGCAGTTGACAATGAAGTCTTACTGAGCCAGGTGCCATATTATGTCATGCTTCTCATAGTTCACAAGACTGTCCTAACTCCTTCAAACATTGATTCAACAAAGGCTTATTGAGAACCTACTATGTGCCCTGGCTGGTGTGGCTCAGCAGATTGAGCGCGGGCTGTGAACCAAACGGTCGCCAGTTTGATTCCCAGTCAGGGCACATGCCTGGGTTTTGGGCCGGGTCCCCAGTGGGGGCCACATGAGATGCAACCACACACTGATGTTTCTCTCTCTCTCTTTCTCCCTCCCTTCCCTTCTGTCTAAAAATAAATAAAAAATCTTAAAAAAAAAA
>PVJI01025159.1:0-20875 GCA_004026765.1 Micronycteris hirsuta | reverse complement strand
CATGAAAGATGGTTTACTCCTCCTGAAGAATTTAGGGACAGGTGCTAGTCTGAAATGGAAAATAATGAATTTTACATTAGAATTTCTGTGTTTGGAGTGCCTCTAACACATACAGATGGAGACGTTTAGGAAGGTAATAAAAAATATGTCTGTCACTCAGAAGTGATTTTGTAACGTCTACTAATATCTAATTCAATTCTCTCTCACAAGCATACAGTGTTCTTTTATAATTCCAAAATCATCCTTTTACTGTATTTTGCTGTGAATAATGTGCACTTTTTTGCCCAAATTTTTGAGGGAAAAATAAGGATGTGCATTATACGTGGGTATAATGATTACATACCATGGGTATAATAATACCGTGTATAATACACACAAAAACATGGGTGTGCATTACACATGGAAGCCCACTATACATGGGAAAATATGGTATATATAGAAATACAAAGGTATAGATTGATTAACTTACACCAGTAAGCAAAATCATACAACTAGTCAATAACAGATCCCAAATGTGAATGCCAATTTGACTCCCAACCTTACGCTCCATTCACTAAATTATACTGCTTCCATGTGTGTCCAACTTGCAATAGCTGAAGGAATGTACATCATTTACTACATTGTTTCAGGAAACACTATACATGTTCAAACACTTGGTGGCCAAAAATAATCCAATGGAACAGAGTCTTAATATTTGTAACCTTTTGGGAAATCTTTTAGGAGCTCTACCATAGTCTGGTATTTCCCTTAAAGAACAATAACAATTTCTAAATGACCTAAAAGTTATTCAGTAATGTGAAAGGACTTTGTTCTTAGCTTTATTAAGTTACCAAGAAGTAATGGACCAATTAGAAATAAGGGCTGACATAAAATGTAATCATTTGCTATACCATCTTCCCATGGTCTTTAGCCAAAAGCACTAAAGGTCAGAATTTCTGTCTAGTATTAATAAAAATAAAAATGAGGACTTCCAGTCAAGATGACAGCATAGGTAAACACAGCTCACTTCCTTGCACAACCACATCAAAATTACAACAAATCTATAGAACAGCCATCACTCAGAACAGTCAGAAATCGAGTTGAATGGAAGTCCAACAACTATGGAATTGAAGAAACCACATCCATCCAGACTGGTAGGAGGGGTGGTGATATGGAACAGGTTGGTCCCACATCTATGTGAGTGGATGAAATTTGGGATGGGTATCTCAGGAGTGATGAGTCCCAGCCCCACACCAGGCCTCCCAACCCAAGGTTCCAGTGCCAGGAAAATAAGTCCCCGTAACTTCTGGCTACAAAACCAGTGAGGACTGAGTCTGTGGAAGAAACCTCTGGAGTCCCAAGCAGTTCCTCCTAAAGAACACACACATGGACTTACTTAGATTCACTCCCTTGAGCTCCAGTGTCAAGAATCCTGTCCCGTGGAATTCGTATGCTATGGTTAGCATATAAATAAATTCACATGGAGTATATAGGACTAGAAGAGCTGGGACTACACGACTCCCCTCTGATCTCAGAGAGAGGCCTTGAGTGCTGCCCTAACAGGCTTTTATTGTTTTTCCTGGGTACATTACATCAGAATGGTCTTCATTTACTATGCATAGATTTGCTTTAGGTGGTAGACAGCCAGGAAGGTACATCAAAAGCATTATTTACAAAAATGCAAAGACAAGAGGTATGGCTGAACTTGAAAGGATTAGCACCGGACTTTGGAAGCCAGATATAAAGCCAGATATACATTAGCATTTGTTCATTTGATCCAAGGTGAGAGCGTTTTTTGGCAAGAGCAAGGCTTAACTCTAGGAAAGATGTAATCCTGATTTACCTACAGGAAAGCCCATTTTCACACATGTGGGGCCTGCTTACTGACATGCACTACCCTTGTGTTTTCGTGAGAGAGACAGGGCTACATTTCCCTCATGTGTGGAATGGTTTTCCTACACTCTAGCATTAGTGTAGAACCTTGAAAGGCATCAGTGGCATACAGGGAGGAACCAAAGTATCTGGCCTCAGGTGAGAGCTGGGGGACAGCTCTCTCCCAGACAGAAAAGCAGGCAGAGGCCATTATCCCTTTCTGAACCCTTCCCTCATAAACTCACAGAGCCAGCAGGCTGGTGACATATCTGAGATTTCATCAACCTGGCTAACTCTGTTTCCCCTGGACTAGAAAACACCTGAGGCTCTATCCCACCCAACTTATGGGACTACCCAAGTTAACTGTGGCCTCTCCATATGAAAGGCTGGTCTTAGCTCTTGCTTTTCAGTTTCCTAAATCCTCTCAAACAAGCAACAGCCAGCTCACTGAGCTGCCAGCTTTCATACCTCTTGCTAAGTGGCCCCAGGCCTGGCACTAGCAGCAGCCAGTTTATATTCAGTTTGCTTTGCCTAGAAACCTCCATGCCCAGCAGAAGTAACAGCCATATGCAGATTGATTTATAGCTCAGGGTGGCCCTGAACAAAACATGAGTAGAGGCTGACCTTGTTCTGCACCACTAGGGAAACCCTAGAGCCTGCACATCCAGTGGACAGCTACAGACCATGTTGGAGCACCACCAACCTGTCCCTGCACAATAGATCCTCCACAGACTATGGAGGTTGGTGGTCAGTGATCACAGCCAGTCCTTGCAGCTGACTGGCCTGGGTAAATCCCTCCCATTGATCTGCCATTAGCAATTAAGTCTCAACTGCAAGAGGAGGGTGTACTCAGCCCTCACGAAGGGCGCGCCTCCAGTACACAGCTTGGGCAATAGGGGAGGCTGTGCCCCTGGACTGTACAGGACACCTACTACATTAAACCATGGTATCAAGACAGGCAGTCATATCAGCTCTACCTAATAGATATAAACAAACACAGGGAGGCTGCCAAAATGAGGAGACAAACAAACGTGACCCAGATCAAAGAACAGAACAAAACTCCAGGAAAAGAACTAAACAAAAGGGAGATAAGCAATCTATCAGATGCAAAGTTCAAAACACTGATTATAAGGATGCTCAAGGAACTTTGTGAGGACCTCAGCAGCATAAAAAAATCCAGCAAGAAAAAAAGGATACACCAATTGAAATAAAGAACAATTTACAAGGAAATAACAATAGGGTGGATGAAGCTGAGAATCAAATCAATGACTTGAAACATAAGGAAGGAAAAAACAAACAATCAGAACAAGAAGAAAAGAGAATCCAAAAAAATGAAGATAGTGTAAGGAGCCTCTGGGACAACTTCAAGCCTTCCAATATTCACCTAGTGGGGGGGCCAGAAGGAGAAAAGAAAGAACGAGAAATGGAAATCTATTTGAAAAAAATAATGAAAGAAAACTCCCTAATTTGGTGAAGGAAATAGACATACAAGTCCAGGAAGCACAGAGAGTCCCAATTATGATGGATGCAAAGAGGCCCACACTAAGACACATCATAATTAAAATACAAAAGGTAAAGATGAACAGAGAATCTTAAAAATAGCAAGAGAAAGCAGTTAGTTACCTACAGGGGAATTCCTATGAGACTGTCTGCTGATTTCTCAAAAGAAACTTTGCGGGCTAGAAGGGATTGGCAAGAAATATTCAAAGTCATCAAAAGTAGAGACCTACAGCCAAGATTGCTTTACCCAGCAAAACTATCATTTAGAATCAAAGGGCAGGAAAGAGCTTCCCAGACAAGAAAAAACTAAAGGAGTTCATCATCACCAAACCATTATTATCTGAAATGTTAAAGAGACTTATATTAAGAAAAAGAAGTAGATCAAAACTATGAACAACAAAATGGCAATATATACATACCTATCAATGATTGAATATAAAAGAACAAACTAAACAAATAAGAACAGAGACAGAATCATGGATAAGAAAAGGGTTTTGATTGTTGTCAAATTGAAGGGGGATTTGGGGCAATGGATGAAGAGGTGAGGGGATTAAGAAGTACAAATGGTAGTTACAGAATAGCCATGGGAGTGTAAAGTACAGTATAAGAAATGGAGTAGCCAAAGAACTTATAGGCATGACCCATGGGTGTGAACAATGAATGGTGTGGGGAGTGCCTGAGGGAGTGGGGGTGCTGGGCAGTGGGGGGCAAATGGGAAAAATTGGAACGACTGTAATAGCATAATCGATAAAATATGATTTGATAAAGTAATAAATAAATAAATAAAAACAAAAGCATTGCTAATCATTATAGTCATCATAGCCTGAAGATTTAGGGGAAAACACAAAGACAATAAAGAATGACTTTCTAACCTTTAGGAAGTAAACTCACACAAGTTCTACAATATATCATTAGTTAGCACTTATCCATAGTGAATGAGGAAGAAATGCTTCCTTTCTTCAAACACAGACACCATGGAACTCCAAAAGGGAGAATGACGATGAGGAGAGAAAATGGCAAACTTGAAAGAATGAACTGATCTGAGGCTTTAAAACTCAAACTCTCTTACCTTCTAAGACTTTTAAGTAAGATTCCTGGGATTTGAACCCAGGAACAAAAAAGTAGTTTTTTTATTACTGAATTTATTGGGGGGTGATATTGGTTAATAAAATTATATAGGTTTCAGGGATACAGTTCTATAATACATCATCTGTATATTGTACTGTGTGTTCACCAACCCAAGTCAAGTTTCCTTCCATCACAATTTATCACCTGCCCTTCCTTCCGTTAATCATCAAACTGTTGTCTGTGAGGGTTTTTTTTTTTTTGCTTAATCCCTTCATCTTTTTTGCTCAGCTCCCCCCACTCCGACAGTATGTCAGTCTGTTCTCTATCTGTGAGTCTGTTTCTATTTTGTTTATCAGTTTATTTTCTTCATTAGATTCCATATATGTGAGTAAATGAATTCATATGGTATTTGCCTTTCTCTCACTGGCTTATTTCACTTAGCATAATACTATCCAGGTTCATCCATGCTGTGTAGCAAAAGGTAAGTTTTCCTTCTTTTTTACAGCCAAGTAGTATTCCATTGTAAAAATGTACCACAGCTTTTCTATCCATTCATCCACTGATGAACACCTGGGCTGACTCCAGATCTTGGCTATTGTAAATAATGCTGCAATGAACACATGGGTGCATATATTCTTTCAAATTAACATTTGAGGTTTCTTTGGATATATTTCCAGAAGTGGAATAATTAGGTCATAAGGTGGTTCTATTTTTAATTTTTTGAAGTAATTCCATACTGTTTTCCACAAGAATTAGTGAAATCTTTTCACTAATTCATTTAACAATTGACTACCGAGTGCTTACTCTGAGCCAGGCACTGTTCTAGTATTGCATATATACAGCATGAAAGATGGAGTGGGGAGCTGAATGAATGAATGAATGAATGAATGAATGAATGAATGAATGAATGAATAAAGTAAGTGGGGAGCATATCAGATAGTTATACGTGCTGGAGGTAGAAGGATAGGGGAAAGAAAAAATTGGTAATAGCCTTGAACTTGAAATCAAAAGAACTAAGTTTTAGTTTGGCTTTGCCACAGACTAGCACTTGGCCTTTGGGCAAAGCACCTCACTCCTCTGGATCTTAGTTGCTCACACACCAAATGAAAGTCACATTAAAACCTAATATATTGAATATATGAGGTCTGTCTGGAAAAAGTCCAACCATTGTTAATATAATGAGAACAGTTTACGTGACATTGATGTAACCTGGCAGCCAAGGAGAGTGGACTGGAATGCCCCTGTGTGAACAATGCTGACTTCACTCTACTACTCAGTGGAGTCTGTAGATGCCGTTGAGTAAGCATGTGTACTGTGTGACTGCGGCATTCAAAATAACTGAGCGAGTAGAGCAACAAATCTGAATCAAATTTTGCTTTAAGTTTAAACATTCCTCTGCAGGAACTATTCAGATGATTCAGAAGGCCACAGCTATGGGCAACTGGTGATTGGCGGCTTCATCACAATAAGGCTCCTGCTCAGGCATTACATCTTGTGCAGAGTTTTTTGGCAAAACATCAAATCACCCAAGTTATGCGGGCCCCTACAGCCCAGATTTGGCGCTCTGTGACTTCTGGCTTTTCCCCAAACTAAAATCACCTTTGAAAAGGAAGAGATTGGAGACCATTGATGTGATTCAGGAAAATATGACGGGGCAGCTGATGGTGATTGGTAGAACTGTGTGAGGTGCCAAGGTGCCCACTTGGAAGGGGACTGAGTGTCATTGTCCTATGTACAATGTTTCTTATATCTTGTATCTTCTTCAATAATATGTCTATGTAATTACATAATATGTAATATGCTTCTTATATCTTATATCTTCTTCAATGTGTCTGTTTTTTATATTACATGACTGGATACCTTCTGGACAGACCTCGTATATGTTTATCCTTGTTTTTTCTAAAACCTCAGTGAGTGATATAGTAAACAGATTAGTAACAACACAAAAGTCTAAAACCTCAAGGACAAAGATAACAGAAGAAAAGACAGCATAAAAGGTGTCCATCAAAGTTTGGAAGATAAAAGTAGTAAACAAGTAGTAAACAAGTGGGGAAACTGAAACCTCAGTGTGGAAAGTCAGAGGCCAAAACAAACCACCAGAGGGAATAAAAGGAACTCAGAAGAAATATAAACTAAGCAGACACCAAAAGAAAACTTTAAAAGTAATAATTAATATCATCAGAGAGATATTACAATAATGTATTCATGAAATAAGAACAGTATGCTGTTAAAAAATAATCAGAACACAACAAAAACACAAAAAACTTTTGGAAGTTAAAGTAGGATAGCAAAATTAGAAATTCAACAGAAATATTGAAAGATGAAGTTGAGGAAATATACTAAGAAGTAGTAGAGATAGAAAACGGGAGATAAATAGTAGGAAAATCAGAAGACATATCCAAAAGATCTTACACCAAACTTTTACACCAGGCATTTCATAATGAGAACAAAGAAATGGAAAAAAGGAATTTCTCAAAGAAAAAAACAAGTACAAAAAGCCCTAGAATTGAAAAGTAAGAGTATCAATAATGAAAGAGCCCATAGTGAAGCAAACAAAAAATAACATTATTGTAAAACTTTATAAAATAGATATAAAGGAAGGATATAAAAAGCTTCTAGAGAGGAAAAGCAGGTAGTCTCCACACGAACATTTAAGAATGAACATGGCCCTGGCTGTTGTGGTTTGGTAGATAGAATGCCAGCCTGCAAATGAAAAGGTTACCAGTTTGATTCCCAGTCAGGGCACATGCCTAGGTTGTGGACCAGGTCCCCAGTTTGGGGTGTGCGAGAGGCACCCTTCAATGTTTCTCCCCCTCTCTTTCTCCCTTCTTTCCTATCTCTCAAAAAATAAAAAAAATAAAATATTTTTAAAAAAAGAATGAACATGGCATTGGACTTCTCAACCACAACATTGGAATCCAGGAGACAATGCAAAAATATCTTCAAAATTCTGATGGAAATTATTTACAAAAATAAAATACTACATCCAGGAAAACTACTAAGTAAATATGAAGGTAAAATAAAGACATTTTTAGACAGGAAAATTATCCAAAAAATTCCTGTCAATGCATCTTTTGGGGGGAAGCTGTGGGAGAATGTGATCCACCAAATGAAAAAGCATGTCAAGACATAAGGAGATATGGTATGCTAGATTTAGTGATGGGCTCCCTAAATAACTGTTCTGACCTCCCCCTAGTGTGCCTCTCTGGTTTTGTAAAGGCTGGGGAGCTAAAAATTGTTACTTGCCTGATTCTCTTGAATATGCATACATGTAAGACTCGAATTCAGAACTGAATTCAGTGGAGAAGGAGTATATAACATGCATGACATCTGTTTTTGCTGGCATGGCTATAGCAATTGTGACATGGCTCTGACAGCACTGTGGCAGCATCCTGATTTCTGTAGCAAAGCTCAGAGGATCTGTTCCTGGAGACAATAGCTGCAGCGAGGCTCCCTGATTCCCTAGCATCCTGGTCAGGGCAGGTATGGCAGCGCCCCAGTAGCCAGTCTTGTTCTGAGGGTCATCTCTGGACACCCAGCCCAGAGCCTGCTCCTCCAGCCCTCTCAGCAATCACCTTCACCACCGAATTCCTGTATGAAATCATTTTCTGCTTTAGATAGCTAGAGTGATTTCTGTTGTCTATCTGTACCCAAAAGGACTGTAGGCAACAGACATTCAAGGAAGGACCTGGGATTATGAGACCTGGATATGTCTGAAAGGAGTAGGGGATTGTTACAATTAGAAGATGGGATACTGATAGTCTCTGCCACCAAATGGCATGTTACATAACTTATCGCTTGTGTTACAATGAAGTGCCTTTTGTCGTCACAGCCTTGATGGAATGAGTAGCCAAAGTTCCTCATAATACATAGTACAGTGTGATGTGCCCCCAAAAATATAAGGACTGAGAGTTTCGGGTTATTTTTTGACTCCCTGGGTTCCTTTAAATATACTCTATTGCCCTTCACCTCCAGGTAAAAACTGAGGCCATGGACTTTTCAGGCCATCCTTGTAGTATTCCAAGTCACACCACACACACTAATTCAATAATAAAAATCTCCTGTTCCATGATTCAGCTGTGGCTTCCCCCCTGCGCCCCCGCTCATCTTACACCCACACACCCCTGCTCCAGCCTGTTGCGTGGGAAGGCGACAATCAGGGAAGAGGAGGAAGGCAGCTTCTGCCCCTCTGCCACCTAGTGCTGCTCCTCCTCCCGCATCTTGCCAGTCCTGGGTTCGGGCTACTCTAGGGTGTGAGGGCATGAAAAGGGAAGAGGAAAAGGAAGCGGAAAAAATTCATACCTAGCTGGCACTGTTGTGGCGATACGGCAAAACGTTTTCTTCCTGTTTATAGAAAACACTTCCTCATCTTTTGCCCAAATGAAGAGAAGAAATGCAGGTTAATCCCAACAAATCAGCAACCTCTCCTTTGCTCTTGCATTGGAACAGCCAGCCAGCAAGGCTCACACTCTAGATTTCTCAGGGGGAGCTGTTTATCCCCAAACTGCAGGGGTAAGTGTTGGGCTCTGCAAGTGGTCTTGTTGAGGCCCTTTCCCTGCGCTTGAGACCGGGGGTAGGCATCCCACAGAGCACTACCAACTCTCTCTAAAACTCTCCTCTCATCACTAACAACCTGTGACTTTTTACGTTCTCTTCATAGCTGATTTTTTTAATATTCTCTATGTAGGAAGGGGTTTATGACTGAAATGACCAGTTCTGGGGTGTCTTCTTTGAAATTTTAAAATCTTGGTCTAAAGACTTACTTTGGAATTTGGTCTCTGTTGTACAGGAGATTCTGTTGAAACTGGCATTATATCTTGTCATATTTTGGCAAAAATTTAAATGTAAATGATGGGCTTTCACTACACTAGATAATTTTTAAGATCTCTTCCAGCTCTAAAAACTGTATGTTTGTGGGTGGGGGAAGGTGTATAGGAATAGAAGAGGCGGAAAGGGGGTACAAATGCGTGGGGGGTGATGTGAACAGGGAAGAGTATAGCAACCAGTCACACTGTATATCCTGTTGACTGTCCCTGAAAGCCTCCAAGGACGAGGCCAAAAAGATAACCATAGAAGATTTCAAAGAATAACTGGCCAGCCACTGTCATTCAAATACACTTTAAGAAGGTGGTTTGGTGGGGCGGGGGCGGGGGCGGGGGGGGGTTAGCTTTTTTCTTCTTCATTTTGAGATCTTTAGGATGTTAGGGAAATGCAGTTCAATATATTTAACACTAGGGAGGATCATAATACTGACTCTTTTATAATATGCCAAGTCTCCATATTTTTAATAAAAATAAGTGGGTACTCTTTTGCAGTAACTCCATGAATGCATTATTGAAGAATGCAGGCTATATTCAGGTGGCCTATTCCTAATGAAATGTTGCTTGGTAGAAAATGTAGTAAAAGCTAAATCATTTCTTAAAGAATCCCTTCTGATGAGCCCATGCATTTCGCTCTGATGAGGTGAATAGGTCCTGAACACTCTTTGGTAGACTTCCAATCAGAAATAACTGGCATCAGAATTGGAAAAGAGCCAATTCTTTCTCTTTCCTCTTCCTCAGTAATATTGATTTAGGAACATATTTGTAAAGCAAAATTTTCTAAATGTTTTAGGTTACTAGAGGAAAATTTGTGTCTACTTTCACAGTTCAGAAATTCCAACAAAATTGCTTTCTTAACAATGTTGAAATTCATTGTGATGATTTGTACACCCTGACCGTTGATTCATTCAATTTCCAGTGATGGGAAAAGTGAGGTAAGGAAAAACTAGAGTGATCAATCATCAAGTTAGTCACCCTCAGCAAAGCTGTCAATTTGATAGGTAAAAACAGCGTGTCATTGATTCAATGTACACCTTTTTCATTGCTAGTAAGGTTAGGTATTTTTTCAGAGCTTAATGGCCATTGCATTTCTTCATCTGTGAATAGCCTCTGCATAGGTAGAGTGGTCTTTTAATAAATCAGCTAACAATTTCCAGTGGGGTAAAGACAAACTGGTCCCTCTCTTTTTAACTTTGCTCCTTAATGATAATGCTCTTGGATGAGTAAATAAAACAAAGCAAAACAAAATACCAGCCTTTATCTCAAATGTAAATTACTTTTAGTTTTTTTAGTATTTATTAATTTAGTGTTTTAGTATAACTGATCTCCTCTCTATTTTCAGACAAGAGATGCTTCTGGAAAGTCAACTGTTCTAAAAGTAAATTCTTACCCTTGAAAGACAGATGCCAGTGTTTAACTTTCCTGTATTATAAATGCATACAAGTTAACTCATTCAGTTACCTACATGTATTTTCACTTTGATTAGT
Source organism: Micronycteris hirsuta (assembly GCA_004026765.1). Lineage (NCBI taxonomy): Eukaryota > Metazoa > Chordata > Mammalia > Chiroptera > Phyllostomidae > Micronycteris > Micronycteris hirsuta. The sequence goes on along the minus strand of PVJI01025159.1, from coordinate 10,149 downwards.
TGAGATAGGTACTAGTTTCATCTAATTTAAAAGTTTTCCAGGTTAAGTTGCTGCAGTCATGCTCTATTTTATTGAACAAACTAATTTCTGAGGAAAATCTAGTCCCCACCCAAGAGTAGTCTCTTGGCCTACTCCATGCCTGTATAAAGCTTTCTGCCTTCAAAAGACTTTGCCCGTTCTATTTCCAGCCCAGGTGACTGTTACTATTGATGGCTCTACCTTTAACTACACTCCAGGTGCCTGGCAATGAGAATAACATTAAATTCACAATACCTGTGCAAATGAGACAAATAACATTTTATGGAAGACTGATTGAATGATCTAGTCTTCTGGTTCATGCTCAGGTCTATTATTAGGAAAGACCAAACCAGAAGGGAGCTGGACCTCAGCCTCTCATCATCTGTTCTTGCTGAATTGAGCTCAGACATTGATGCCATTGGCCTACACCAAGGAGCTTTTATGTGAAATAATCAAATTCACTGGCCTCTCACTTTCCTGACCTCCTCATCTCCATGGGCATTTTCTATGTGTACTACCTAAGGTACACCCACTTTCCAGAGTCACGTTCTGGATGTCATCACCAGAAATGGGTACCACTTCCAAAATGACAAATCTAACATCTCAACCTCGTTGCTGTCCACCCAGCTCCTTTACTCAAGTAGCATACTGCCACACTCTGCACCTCACTCAGAGCAGCCGTCCATCGACACCCCCAAGACCACCACCACCACTCGCAACCTATCAAGGCTTTTTTGTCGTTACTTTCTTTCTCATCCACCTTAGGTACCATGGCCAAAATTTATAATCACAGCCTCAGAGATATTGCTGGTTCGATTCCAGACTGCCACAATAAAACAAATATTGTAATAATGCAGATATTATCATAAAGCAAGTCCCACGAAATTTTTGGTTTTCCAGTACATATAAAAGTTATGTTTATAGCGTAGTCCACTAAGTATGCAATAGTATGCCTTCAAAAACAATGTAGCCACCTTATTTAAGAATACTTCATTGCTAAAAAATGCTAACTAGAGCCTTTAGCAAGCTGTAATCTTTTGGCTGGTGAAGTCTTGCCTCAGTGTTGATAGCTGTTGATGAGGATGGTGATTGCTGAAGGTCAGGGCGGCTGTGACAATTTCTTAAAATGAGACAACAATGAAGTTTGAACACCTAGGTGCCATTGTAGGGTTATGAATTGCCCTAATTTCAATATTGTTGTGTCTCAGGGAATAGGGAGGCCTGAGGAGAGTGCGGGGGGAGGAACGGCTGGTCGGTAGAGCAGTCAGAACACACACATCTATTGATGATGTTCGCCATCTCACATGGCCATTGTTTGTGGTGCCCGCCCCAAAACAATTACCATAATAACATCACAGATCATGATAACAAATAAAGTAACAGTGAAAAGTTTGAAATCATACAAGAATTACCAAAACGTGACACACAGAGACACAGAGTAAGCAAATGCTTTCGGGAAAAATGGCATCAATAGACTTGCTTGATGCAAGGTTGCCACAAACCTTCCATCTATAAAAACACAATATCTACCAAGCACAATAAAGGGAAGCTCAATAAAACAAGCTATGCCTGTAATTTACAAATCCAAGAGATATTATTGCTGGTTCTATAGTTTGATGCTGGGCATCAGACAATATCCAGAGAACTTAGTCTCTTTAAGAGTCTCTGCTTCCTCCAGGTTGGCTCCCCTCTTAGGCTGGCTCAGTCTTCATGATGGCAAGGAGGCTGTATTCAACCTCAAATTTTCCAATCCAACTAAAAGAGCTATTTCCTTTATTAATAGCTCTCACTAAAATTCTGGGTTTCACTAGGAATCACTCACCAGAGGGTGCACAGTTCATCCTTCCCTCTTCTGGCTTACTAGAACATGGATATAATGGCTGGTGCTCACGCAGCCATTTTGGAGGTAAAAGCCACATGGAGAGCATGGCCAAGTAGCACAGACAAAGCCTGGGTCCCCACCTTTAAAAAGCTGCTCTATTAGTCCTGGACACCTATTTATACTTCTTTTATGTGAAAGGGAAATAGACTTTCACCTTGCTTAAACTATTATTACTTTATTATTTTTCTTTTTTCTTTCACTCACAGCCTAATCTAATCCTCAACCATTCAAAGTGTATGGTGTTGAGACAGACCATGGCATTTCAGGAGCCACGGAGAGTATAACCGCATAAGGTCAACAGAAGTAGGAGAAAGAAAGAAAGTCCAGTAGTGACTAAAGAATGTCTTTTATGCCATCCTAATTAATTTAAATTGTATCCTTTAAGCAGTATGTGTGTGTACATACAGGCGAATTTGAAATAGTTTGAGCCAGGCATAATGTGACTGCATTATTGTATATGTTAGAAAGATTCTTCAAGTGAAATGATGAATATTTTGGAGGTGGGCAAGACAAAAGGAATTGAGCTTGTATTGGGTTGGCCAAAAAGTCTCTTTAGTTTTTTCATAAAATAAGACACATTTTTCATTTTTACTAATAACTTTATTGATTCGGATATTTTGAGCATGTCAGCCATCTCCTGCTATCGGCTTCTAGTGGGTAGAGGCCAGGGCTGCTGCTAAACATCTTCCAGTGCATAAAATGTCGATAGTACCAAGAAACTTTGCAAACCACTTTTGACATGTTCGGTCAGTCACAGCACCTTCTCCATACACTGCACAAATCCTTTTTTGTGTTTCAGGTGTGTTTTTACCTTTTTTGAAATAATAATGCACAATATACGCAAAATGTTGTGTATTTTCTTCCATCTTCAATATTAAAATAGTTGCATAAAAATTCACTAATTCTGATAAGTTTTTTAAAAATGCACAGCTGTCACAATACAATGTAACAAAATTGTTTCAAATGAAGTTAAAGACAACTAAGCGCTACTAGAACAATTGTATGGAAAAAAACTAACAAACTTTCCGGCAAAGATGGAGGCATAGGAGGACACACTGCCTCTGCGCACAACCAAAAGAGGAAAAAAGCAATTTAGAGGGCAAGGGCAGCCAGATCTGACAGAAAAGTGAACTGAGTGGAAGTCCGACAACCAAGGAGTTAAAAAAAAACACATTCATCCAGACCGGTAAGCGGGGCGGAGCTGGGTGGAGGGCGCTCAGCGAGACGTGGTTCATGGAGCAGTGCCGGTGGCACTCCAGCAGCCTGGAGAGGCCCATGGTGGGCACGCCTGGCCAAAGCACAGTGGGCACACTCTGCGAAACTGGGGCTGAGACTGGTGGACCGGGTGATCCCGCATTAGCGCAGATAAATCGGGAGGAAAAGCTGGGGGCGGAACAGACTGCTTGGCCCACCAACTCGGGGGAATAAGGCCTCAAATCATCGATTGAAAACACCTGTGGGGGGTGAGGCGGTGGTGGGAGGAACTCCCAGCCTCATGGGAGAGTTCGCTGGGGAGGCCCACGGGGACTCGGAACTGTGCAGGCTCACCCACTCACCCCAGAGACAGCAAAGAGGGGGTCAACTTGCTTGTGGGTAGCTGGGGAAGTGCGGAGAATAGAGCAAGTGCCATTGTTCTCTCAGGCTCCGCCCTCACACATAGCATCACAACACAACAACGTGGGTTACCCTGCCCTGGTGAACACCTAAACCTCCGCCCCTTAAAGTAACAGGTGTATTGGGGGGGGGAGGCCCAAATGAGAGAGAAAAAAATGGCGGCAAGATAGGGGGGAGCAGAGTCCACTTCCCCTCCCCACAAGTGAAACACCTAGCTGATTTTCTGAGGAACAGAGTGAACACCCAACAGTATTCCAGCATATATGAAGATTGGTGACCAAGATTACAGGGGAAATTGAACGATCAGACTCCTGACACAGACAGGAGAACCAGGGGAGCAGGCATGGCCGGACACTTTTAAAGCCAGCCAGCAGAAGTTTTTTGTTGTTGTTGTTTGTTTGTTTGTTTGTTTTCCCCACCCTCCTTCCTATCTGTCCTTCCTTATTTTTTAAATTACTTCTTCCTTCCTTTCATTTAGTATTCCTAATCTTCTCTTTTTATTTCTTATTTTTTTATTTTTATTTATTTTTTACTTCTTCTTCCTTTTCTTATCTTCTTTCTTCCCATCTCTTCTTTATCCACAGGTGAGACATTAAAACCTGGAGTTGTAAAGAGAACAGAGCTAGACCCAGACAAGGGTCAGCCCTAAAAACAGAGACAGTGACACAAAATTAACTTCGCTACTCCAGAGAAGTTGACAGATCAATTTAAGAAACAGAGGCTAGCAAGAAGAGTCTCACAAACAATGGGAAGACAAAGAAACAATCCCCAAATGAAAGGAAAGGAGGAAGCCCCAGAAAGAATGATAAATGAAACAGAGGCAAGCCAACTATCAAATATTGAGTTCAAAGAACTGGTTCTCAGGAAGCTCAAGAAGCTTGAGAAGCTTGATGAACTCACAGAAAATTACCAGAAACTACAGGGAAACTATAATGAACTCACTGCAAACTATGTCAACATGAAAAAGGAAATAGAAACTATCCAAAAGGGCCAAGAGAGAATGAAGAATACAATATCTGAACTGAAGAATACAATAGAAGGAATCAAAAGCAGGTTTGATGAAGCAGAAGATAGGATCAGCAAGCTGTAGGACAAGGTAGAAAAAAACAACCAAAAAGAGCAAGAACAGGAAACGAGACTCAGAAAGAATGAAAAGGTATTAAGGGAAATGCAGGACAACATGAAATGTAATAATATCCATATAATAGGGATACCAGAAGGAGAAGAAGAGGAGCAAGGGATAGAAAACCTGTTTGAAAAAGTAATGATGGAAAACTTCCCTAATCTGATGAGAAAAAAAGTCACACAAATTCAGGAAACACAGAGACTCCCAATCAAAAGGAACCCAAACAGGCCCAGTTCAAGACACATCATAATTAAAATGGCAAAATTCCAAGATAAAGAGAGAATCTTAAAGGTAGCAAGGCAGAAACAGGAAATAACATACAAGGGAGCCCCGAAGGTTAGCAGCTGACTTCTCAATGGAAACACTCCAAGCCAGAAGAGAATGGCAAGAAATATTCCAAGTAATGAAAACCAGAGGGCTGCAACCAAGACTACTCTACCCAGCAAGGCTCTCAATCAAGATAGATAGCCAAATAAGGAGCTTCCCAGACAAAAGAAGTCTAAAAGAATACACCTCCACCAAACCAACTCTGCAAGAGATGCTAAAGGGACTGATTTAAGGAAAGAAAGGGAAAGAGAGAGAGAGAGGAACACAGATACAAAAAAATGGCAATGAATAAGTACCTATCAATAATAACCTTAAACATAAATGGATTAAATGCTCCAGTCAAAAGACATAGAATAGCTGAATGGATAAGAAAGCATGATCCACACATATGCTGCCTACAAGAGACCCAGCTCAGGACAAAAGACTTACACAGACTGAAAGTGAAGGGCTGGAAACAAGTTTTCCAAGCAAATGGACAGGAAAAAAAAGCTGGGGTAGCAATACTCATAGCAGACAAAATAGACTTCAAAAAAAGGGCCATAAAGAGAGACCCAGAAGGACACTTCATAATACTCAAGGGAAGAATCCACCAAGAAGACATAAACATTGTAAATATATATGCACCCAACACAGAAGCACCCAAATACATAAAGAAAATATTGGAGGACTTCAAGAAAGATATTGATAGCAACACAATTATAGTAGGGGACTTCAACACCCCACTGTCAAAAATGGACAGATCTTCCAAACAAAATATCAGCAAAGATATTGTGGCATTGAATAATGCCCTAGAAGAAATGGACTTAACTGATATATATAGAGCCTTTCACCCCAAAGAAGCTAAATACACATTCTTTTCAAATGCACATGGAACATTTTCAAAGCTAGACCACATGATAGGACACAAAACAAGACTCAACAATTTCAAGACAATTGAAATCATATCAAGTATTTTCTCTGACCACAAGGGACTGAAATTAGAAACCAACCCCAAGGAAAATCCCCCCAAACACTCAAAATCATGGAGATTGAATAGCATGCTATTAAACAATGAATGAGTCAAGGATGAGATTAGGGATGAAATCAAAAAGTTCCTTGAAACAAATGAAAATGAACTGACAACAACCCAAAACTTATGGGACACAACGAAGGCAGTCCTGAGAGGGAAGTTTGTAGCGATACAGGCCTACCTAAAAAAAAAAAATAGAAACATTTCAAACAAACAACTTAACCCTATGCCTACAAGAATTCGAGGAACAACAACAAAGACAACCCAAAGCAAGGAGAGGGAAGGAAATAACCAAGATCAGAGCAGAATTAAATGACAGAGACTAAAAGCACAATTCTAAGGATCAATGGATCCAGGAGCTGGTTCTTTGAAAAGATAAACAAAATAGACAAGCCTTTAAGCAGGCTCATCAAGGAAAAAAGAGAGAGGACCCAAATAAACTCAATCAGAAATGAAAGAGGAGATATTACAACTGATGCCACAGAAATACAAAGAATTGTAAGATACTACTATGAAGAACTGTATGCCAAGAAATATGAAAACCTAGGAGAAATGGACAAATTTTTAGAAAAATATAATCTTCCAAAACTCAATAAAGAAGAAGCAGAAAGCCTGAACCGACTAATAGCAGCAGATGAAATTGAAGCAGTAATGAAAAAACTCCCAACACACAAAAGCCCTGGACCAGATGGTTTCACAGGAGAATTCTACAAAGCATTTAAGGAAGAGCTAACCCCTATCCTTCACAGACTATTCCAAAAAATCCAAAATGATGGAAGACTGCCAAACTCTTTTTATGAAGCCAGAATCATCCTAATCCCAAAACCAGATAAAGACATAACAAAGAAAGAAAACTTCAGGCCAATATCGCTGATGAACATTGACGCTAAAATCCTCAACAAAATATTAGCAAACTGCATCCAGCAATACATTAAAAAGATCATACACCATGACCAAGTGGGATTCATCCCAGGAATGCAAGGACGGTACAATATTCACAAAACAATAAACGTAATACATCACATAACAAAAGCAAAGACAAAAGTCACATGATCATATCAATAGATGCAGAAAAAGCATTCAATAAGGTACAGCATCCATTTATAATAAAAACACTTAGCAAAGTGGGAATAGAGGGAGCATTCCTCAACATAATAAAGGCCATATATGAGAGACCTACAACCAACATTATACTCAATGGACAAAAACTAAAATCTTTCCCACTAAGATCAGGAACAAAACAAGGTTGTCCACTATCACCACTTCTATTCAACATAGTACTGGAAGTTTTAGCCACAGCAATCAGACAAGAAAAGGAAATAAAGGCATCCAAATTGGAAAGGAGGAATCAAAACTGTTATTGTTTGCAGATGACATGATAATGTACTTAGAAAATCCTATAGACTCTGCCAAAAAACTACTCAACCTAATAATTGAATTTTGCAAAGCAGCGGGATACAAAGTCAACATTCAGAAATCAAAGGCATTTTTGTATACCAACAGTGAAACAGCAGAAACAGAAATCAGGGGGAAAATCTCATTTGATATAGCAACAAAAAAAATAAAATACCTGGGAATAAACCTAACCAAGGAGGTAAAAGACCTGTACTCAGAAAACTACACAACACTGAAGAAAGAAATCATGAAAGTCACAAACAAATGGAAACATATACCATGCTCATGGATTGGAAGAATCAACATCATCAAAATGTCCGTACTACCCAAAGCAATTTATAGATTCAATGCAATCCCTATCAAAGTACCAATGGCATATTTCACAGATATAGAACAAATACTTCAAAAATTTATATGGAACCATAAATGACCCCAAATATCAGCTGCAATTTTGAGAAAGAAGAGCAAAGCAGGAGGGATCACAATTCCTGATATCAAACTGTATTACAAGGCCACTGTAATCAAAACAGCTTGGTACTGGCATAAAAACAGACAGATAGACCAATGGAACAGAATAGGGAACCCAGAAATAAACCCAAGTCTCTATGGGCAATTAATCTTTGACAAAGGGGGTGGAAGCATGAAATGGAATAAAAATAGCCTCTTCAACAAATGGTGTTGGGAAATCTGGACGGCTACATGCAAAAAAATTAAACTCGAGCACCAACTTACACCATACACAAAAATAAATTCAAGGTGGATAAAAGACTTAAATATAAGTCATGACACCATAAAAGTCCCAGAGGAAAACATTGGTAGGAAAATCTCAGACATCCCATGCAGCAACATCTTCAATGATATATCCCCTAGAGCAAGGGACATAAAGGAAAGAATAAACAAATGGGACCTTATCAAAATAAAGAGCTTCTGTGGGGCTAAAGAAAACAGTATTAAAATAAAAAGAGAACCAACAGTATGGGAAAACATATTTCCCAATGATACCTCAGACAAGGGTTTGATCTCCAAAATATATAAAGAACTCATATGACTCCACTCCAGGAAGACAAAAAACCCAGTTAAAAAATGGGCAAAAGACATGAACAGACGCTTCTCGAAAGAGGACATACAGAGGGCCCAGAGACATATGAAAAGATGCTCAACATCATTAGCCATCAGAGAGATGCAAATTAAAACCATGATGAGATACCACCTCACACCAGTCAGAATGGCCATCATCAACAAAGCAACAGATAACTGCTGGAGGGGATGTGGAGAAAAGGGAACCTTACTGCACTGTTGGTGGGAATGCAGACTAGTGCAGCCACTGTGGAAAACAGTATGGGATTTTCTCAGAAAACTAAAAATGGAACTGCCTTTTGACCCAGCAATTCCACTACTGGGATTATACCCTAAGAATCCTGAAAAACCAATTCAAAAGAACCTATGCACTCCAATGTTCATAGCAGCACAATTCACAATAGCCAAGTGCTAGAAACAACCTAAGTGCCCATCTACAAATGAATGGATCAAGAAACTATGGTACATTTACACAGTGGAATTCTACTCAGCAGAAAGGAAGAAGGAGCTTATACCCTTTGCAACAGCATGGACGGAACTGGAGAGCATTATGCTAAGTGAAGTAAGCCAGGCGGTGAGGGACAAATACCATATGATCTCACCTTTAACTGGAACATAATCAACAAAAGCAAAAAGCAAGCAAAACTTAACCAGAGACATTGAAATTAAGAACAATCTAACAATAGCCAGGGGGGAGCAGGGAGGGGACAAGGGGGAGAAGGGTTTTCAGGAACCACTACAGAGGACACATGGACAGAACCAAGGGGGGGAGGGAAGCAAGGAAGGGAGGTGAGATTGGAGCGGGAGGGTAGGAGAGAGTATGCAGACAACTGTAATTGAACAACAATAAAGTAAAAATAAAAAAAAAAAAACTAACAAACTTTTTTGGCCAACACAATAGTAACTCTAGCAAGGAATAAGGATCAAAATCAGAGCAGTGTTGGGAAGGCAACAAAGAGACAGATTAAAAAATGTACAAAGCAGAGTGGTCCAGAATTTCGCCAACCTGAACAACTTCTGAAGCACTAGAGGCAAACAGGCACAATTAACAAGAGTACAACTGGCTGATGTAAGGAGTCCAAAAGAGAATTCCAGAGAGATGATGTGAAAAAACACAGCTATTCATGTTGTAGATTTTTTATTTACCATTTGTGTCTATAGTTCTCATAAAAGTCCTGAGATTCACAGCATATTGCGTTTGAATGAATATGCATAATTTATTGGAGTGCTTTTGAGCAGGCAAGATGTCTTCACACTACTGCCTAAGGCATGCAAATGAGCTGTAACTTTATTCTCCTACAACTCAATGTAGTCTTTATTCTTAACCTCTATTCCAATTAATGACCTAATATAGTTATTTAAGATATTTTTTGCCAGCCATTGTAAGTTTAAACTCTTCTCAGTTCGGTTATTTTCTCCTTTCCCACATTTGTTCAGATCATTTAAACTCGTGAATGTTTACATGAGTTCAGTGTGTTAGAAGCAGGGTGTAGATTGGACACTGCTCCAACTGAGAGATGACAAAAGCCTTCACTAATGCAATGGCTGTAAAGTCTTATCTTTTAAGTACAGGAAAGTATCTAGAGGAAATTCCTCCATCAGATGCCCCTCACTACAAATATAACAAAATTAAAATAATGCCCACACAAGTTAAAAAATCATTATTACATTTTTAAAGTGTAAGATGACCTCTAATTCACT
>PVJI01025158.1:0-20884 GCA_004026765.1 Micronycteris hirsuta | reverse complement strand
CAAGATATAATTTTATAAATTAGTTTTGTTAGATCTTAAAAACACCATACTCACCCTGGCTGGTGTGGCTCAGTGGATTGAGCACTGGCCTGCAAGCCAGGAGGTCATTGGTTCGATTCCCAGTTGGGGCACATGCCTGGATTGTGGGTTGGGTCCCCGGTGATGGGTGTGCGGTAGGGCAGCCACACATTGATGTTTCTCTCCCTCTTTTTCTCTCTCCCTTCCCCTCTAAAAATAAAGAAATAAAATCCTAAAAAAAGAAAAAAAAACTACCCCCCCCACCATACTCTATTATTAAATACAAAGAGAAAAAACGGTAGCTTTACAGTGGAGGAACCTGGCAGACAGTGCCTGAACCAAGTGATCAGAGAGGACGTCATCCGTGATGGGACAAATTGGTGCCATGCATGGAGAGGGACAGCAGCACTTCTGGGATAGTCCTGCCGCAGGTGCACACCCCGAACTGAGTCACGAAGACAGAATCAGACAGCCTACTGAACCATGGGCCTCTGCCCTTCAAAAACAGCAACGTCAGGAGAGATTTTTAAAAAAAGAAAGAAAGGAAAAACAGTTTTAAAGGCTGAGACATGGTTCCAGGTTAAAGGAGAATAAAGAGACTTGACAACTAAATGCATTGTGTAATCCTGGATCCTGAATTGGGAGGAAAATCGCTGTAAATGGCATTGGCGGGAAATTGGCAACATTTGAATGTGGGCTACAGCTCAGATAATACTTTATATTAATGGTAAATTTCCAGAATTCGATCATTATACTGGAGTTATGAGGATGTACATGTTCTTAGGGGATATATGCTGAAATATTTGGTTGGCATAAATGGTTCGGAAAAAGAAAAAAAAATGCATACATATAGTCTCATAAGTCCTAGTGTAGCTTTAAAAAATTAAGGTGTAATTCACATAACAAAATGAATCATTTATTTATTTATATTAATTTGTGGGTTTTTTAAAGATTTTATTTATTTATTTTTAGACAGAAGGGAAGGGAGGGAGAAAGAGAGGGAGAGAAATATTAATGTGTGGTTGCCTGTCACGTGGCCCCACTGAAGGCCTGGCCCGCAACCCAGGCCTGTGCCCTGACTAGGAATCGAACCAGCGACTCTTTGGTTTGCAGTCCACACTCAATCCCCTGAGCTACACCAGCGAGGGCCAAAATGAATTATTTAAAAGTGTACAATTCAGTGGCATTTAATACATTCACAGTATTGTACAGCCACCTCCTCTGTCCAGTTCCAAAATATTTACATCATCCGAAAAGAAAAGCTCATAAGCATTAAGCAGTCACTTCCCATTTCCATCCTTCCCCAAGGCCGTGGCAAGCACCACTTTACTTTACTTATCTATGGATTTACCTGCTCTGGGTATTTCATGTAAATGGAGTCATACCATAGGTGCCCTTTTATGCCTGGCTTCTCTTACTTCCCACAGGATTTTTGAGCTTCGTCCCCATTGCAGCCGGTACTAGGACTGCGTCTCTTTCTATGGCAGAATAAGATAGCACTGTACGTGCATACCACATTTTGTTCATCCTTTATCCATTGATGGGTGTTGGAGTTGTTTCCCAAATATGTGTCTTCAGTTCTTTTGGGTATATACCGAGGAGTGGAACTGCTAGGTTGTATGGTAAATTTATGTTTCACTTTTTAAGAAACTGCCAAATTGTTTTTCATAGCATCATTTTATGATTTCTACTATTATCACAACTCTTTTCAGAGTTTGAAATTCTTTCAAAGTAAACAGTTAAACAAGGCAGGACAGGAAGCTAAGGTCACAGCGGGGGAGAAGACCAGCCTGGGAACTGAGGTGGTTGGGGTGACAGGCAGGCACCCCTGCAGGGGAGATTCCAGAGTGGAAATTTCTACACAGGATGACACAGTTTGAAAGTGCTGCACAAGCACTTCCATGACCAGAAACCCAGCCCCGGGCAGGTGGAGAGAACCATGGGGCAGCCAGCCTTTCTTTTCTCCTTGGGGGGTGCCCTTAACAGCTCTGTGGGTGCACAGTCTCTGTGTTGACTGAACGCACAAGTGAGCATGTGCTGGGAATGTGCCTTTTATAAAGGGGCACCCACGGGAAACTGCAATTTCCTGGACAGAAATCAGCCCGACGGTCATGTTGCTGGGACCTCATATGTATCAAGGGGGTGATGTCCAACTCTTACGATTCTTCTGCTGGTTAAAGAACACAAATGTGAACAGTCTTGCAAAGACTGTGAAGCACTGATAGACCAAGTTGGAATTAACATAACCAAGGCCTTTAAATTCAGCTCACATCATGCTTGTTAGTTCTCTTGCTGCTCGGAGTGTGGCTCTCAGAAAACCACGCAGGGGTCCCCTGGGAGCTGGTGAAAAAATGCAGACTCTCAGGCCCACCCAGCTGGCTGAACCGGAATCTACATTTCAACAAGATCCCTAGGTATTTGGTATGACCAGTTTAATATTACTAAACTTTTCTAAATTTAATAGCCATCTGGGACTGCTTATTAAAGAATTTGGGTTCCCTCACTGTTGAGATGAATTCAGTGAGCTTGGGGTGAGGTCCTGAGATGTAAATTTTTAACAAGGCTCCTTGAGTCTTCTGGTCAAACAATTTTGGTAAGAAATACTTTAAATGCATAGTTTTTTCTTAAATTTTATTATTTATTTTTTTAGAGAGAGGAGAAGGGAGGGAGAAAGAGGGGAGATCTAGTGAGATAATTTTGGTAAGTGATACTTTAAATGCATAGTTGTTTTTTCATTTGTTTGTTTGTTTTTTAAGAGTGTAGGGAAGGGAAGGAAAAAGAGAGGGAGAGAAACATCAACGGGTTGCCAACCAACAACCCAGGTATGTTCCCTGACCAGGAATCGAACCTGTGACCTTTGCTTTGCTGGATGACACCCAACCAACTGAGCCACACCATTCAGGGCTAAATGCATAATTTTAAAGACAAAGGTGGAAATAGATCTCTTGTAGAGATTGTCAACACCTTTCAGGATGGGTAGGTATTAGCTCAAGGACTTTTTTTTTTTTTAATATATATTTTTTTAAGATTTTATTTATTTATTTTTAGAGAGAGGGGAAGGGAGGGAGAAAGAGAGGGAGAGAAACAGCAATGCATGGTTGCCTCTCACATGGCCCTCACTGGGGATCCGGCCCGCAACCCAGGCATGTGCCCTGACAGGGAATCGAACTGGGACTCTCTGGTTCCCAGCCCGCACTCAATCCACTGAGCTACACCAGCCAGGGCTTAGCTCAAGGACTTTTGAAACTGCCCTGAGGTTTCAGGTAGGTCTACTAGCCTCAACGCCTGGCAGTTTCTCCCATCTCAGGTACAGCTTTGCTGAGCCTTTGCTCCCTGCTGAACACAATGTTCTACTTTAATCCTAACACTAATCCTGTTTCTTGGGAGAGCAAACTGAAGCTCAGAGAGGTCAAGTAGTGGCCTTGGGTCCCTCAGCCAGTAAGTAGTGTCAGGACCTGGGTTCAGAACAACTTCTTTCTGCCTGCCATGATGCCAAGCAGCCTGGACCTTCACACATACCTGAGCAGGTGTGGCGGCGTAGGCCTGCGAGACCTCTCTGTGGCTCCCATCCACACTTTGTCTCCTCTTCTGCCTCTGCCCCTGGGGATGTGGAAGAGAGAGCATTCCCATTCTTCTGGGCTGGCTGGCTTGGTCTGGCTCCCTGCCCTAGTTACCCCACTTCTCTGAGCCTCAGTCTTCTTAGCTGTAAAATGGGAATGACATTAGGGTAGGATCAAAGAAAACAATTTTCTGTGAATTAAAGAAAAGCAAAACCCAAAACTGAGCCCTTGCTGGTGTGGCTCAGTGGATTGAGTGCTGGCCTGTGAACCTAAAGGTCGCTGGTCCGACTCCCAGACAGAGCGCATGCCTGAGCTGTGGCCCAGGTCCCTAGTTGGGGGCGTGTGAGAGGCAACCACACATTGATGTTTCTCTCCCTCTCTTTCTCCCTCCCTTCCCCTTCTTCTAAAAATAAATAAATAAAATATTAAAAAAACAACAAACTCTGAGGACTAAGTATATTATGTGCCACTTCCTGGCACATAATATGTGTTCCCTTAAAGGTCACTATTTCTCTCTTATTTCATTGTAGCTGCAGCACTAAACACACTTTAGAGATGAAAACTAAGGAGATGCTAGCTCGTGGTACGTGCCTCCTTGTTCAGAGTGGGCATGATGCCTTGACATGTCTCTTGGCGTCGGGCGACTTTGGTTTGCAACATTTAAGAGTTTCCCGTGACTTCTGTTGCACATTGCCACACACTTGGAGGCTTGAAACAACAGAAATGTATTCACTCGCAGTTCTAGAGGCCAGAAGTCCAAAGTCAAAGAAAGTGTTGGCAGGTCTGCGCTCTCTCCAGGGGCTCGAGGGGAGCATCCTTCTGGGCCTCTTCCTTGGTTTGTGGCAGCCGGATTCCAATCTCTGCCTCCACTCTCACATGCCTTTCTCCCTGTGTTTCTCTGTGCCTTCTTTTCTGTCTCGTATGAGGACATTTGTCATTGGATTTAGGGTTCACCCAGATAATCCAAGATGATGTCCAGTCAAGATCCTTCACACGATCACATCTGCAGCGATCCTTTCCCCAAAGAAGGTTGCGGTCACCAGTTCCTGGGTTCGGATGTGGGCGTGTCTTTTTTTGGAGTCACAGTTCAGCCCACCCGACAAGGCAAGGAGTGTGTCTCACTTCTCCTGCCCCAGGAGAAAGGCGGTTTGTGGTCAGGGGATATGTAGACAGGAAATGGAACTGGAGAACAGGTCAGCTCCACTGTTCTCCCCCAAGCTCTCTCTGCCCACGGTTTCCCCTTTCTCCCAACATCGCGGCCCCCAGCTTTGGATCCCACTGCTATGGCCTAGGTCCTTCCAGGTTTCCCAATTCAAATTCCCAAGTAGTGAAAGGCTGCTGGCAAGCCCGGGGACAGCTTGATCCTGTCAAGTGTCTTTCCCTGGCCCAGTCACTTGGGGTCTTGAGGAGGTGGCGGGGGATGTGGTCAGCAGGGCCACGTGATTCAGCACATGAGAGTCATGTGGCCCTGCTTCGTCAGGCCTCTCTGGGCGGACTGGGAGGCAACAGTCTCCCTCAGAAAGAGTGTATTTGAGCAGATATCCCTTGCACAGGCCCTTGGAGGAGAATGTGCTGGACTCCTGGGTCCCCATCGTACCTGAGACTGTGCTCCACTTATCCAAGAGCCACACTCCTTTTTATTAGGCAGTCACACTTGGGGAGACATATAGTATCAGTCCTGGTGTCACGTTATAAGGGAGGCTCTCTTTGGCAACGATTGCATCATAATAGCAGCCCCATTTGTTGCGCACCGCATTCATTTCTCATTGAATCTGCGTAACAATGCTACAATGGAATCCTTAGCTGTGCCCCATCCCATAGAGGAGGAAATCAAGGCTCATAGCAGGTACATGACTGGGCCAAGGTCACCTGGCTCCTAAGAACAGCACCTGAATAAGCATATAGCTTTCTCCCCTGCAATTCCTCTGTAATGGCTGTTCTCATTAATGCCACATAGTTACTCTCTCTGGAAATCAAGTTGGAATTAACATAAAGCCAGGGATACCATATTAGGAGAGAGAGGCCTGGATTCTGGGGAACTCTGATTTGGAATGGCAGTGCACAGATGAATGGAGAGACGGGTGTATGGAAATCAGTGCTGGGGGATGTTGCCCACTCCAGCAAAAGTATTGAAAATCTCATATTCTCACACATGCTTTTCTCTCTTCTGGCATTAACCCTGAGGACTTGTTGCCTATAAAATAGGTGAGAAAAATTAATTAACATTATTTATCTCCTCCAAATGGGGGGTGGTGGTGAACTGTGGGGGAGGGGCTCTGCAGAGACTGGAAAGGACCCCTATGGGGCTGTGGGATCTCTGCAATTATTCAGAGATGCAGCTACACAGCTTCTGACCCCGGGATGGGGAGGAATTTTCTGCATTAGGGGAGCAGGGAACTAGCAACCTCCTGTTCCCCAGCAGATGAGAAAGTGGCTTCGCTGGCAACCAGGAACTGGGGATGAAAGAGCCCCTTCGAGGTTTGATGGAGGGGCCTGCCTTCCATTTCTTCCCACTTTCCAGGCACACTCAACACCCTGATGCACAGTTACTGGGGCCTCCAGGCACTGGCTGCCCTGGGATTGGGATTCTTTTCCCAATCCGCCAGACACGCTCTGGATTTTCAGGCAAAGAATTAATTTTGAAAATAACAGGGTAATCTTTAAACGTATTTCCAGTGGGCAGTCCTGGCTTCATAGAGACACAGCCTGGCCTCTCAATCATCACTGTTTTGGGGGCTGCAGCTTTTTTCCTGTTCCTTTTGTTTTGCATGCTTCAAATGCACCTTTGCCCAAGGAGATGTGAACTCCACCCCCCAACTCCGGGCGCCACTAGGGCCTCCAGGCCTGCTGGGCTCTGTTGGCTGGGTGTGCTAAAAATAACTGGAGAGGTTAAAAAAAAAAAAAAATGTTGAAGCCGGTTTAGGGGCTCTTGTGGAAAATGAAACACAGAAGCTGGGCCATGGGTGGTTCTATTTAAAGATGATCATCATCTCATCCCTTCCTGTGGATTTCCATGTGAAAACTTTTTATTCCCCAAGCCAGCTGAGGGAAGGAGGGCCTGAGCTGCACTAGGACTCTTGGCTCCTGCAACTCCTGCAAAGCCGCAGCTGTCCCAGGAGAAGGGAGAGCACCCGCCTGACCAGCACCTCGGTGCTTCAGTGCCACAATGGTCCCTTTGAATGGAGGAAAGCGAAAATAAAGTTTTCAAGGCCAATTTCACAATTTTATCTTCTGTGAAAAGCAAAATCAACCAGGTTATAAAAACTTACAAGCAGTTAAAACACTTTCATGTCATCTTCCTCTGAGAGAGGGCGTGGGGGCGGGGTGGGGAGGGGGGAGAGGAGAGGGAGAGAGAGAGAGAGAGAGAGATGAGAGGAAATCAGTTTGCTTTGTTCAAAGCAATGGCCAATATAAGCCTTTTTTTTCTTTCTTTTGCTTCTTAAAAAAAACACACATCTGTTCTCAATCTTTATACACCAGTGGACAAAAGCAATTAGACAGCTCTGCTCTCTATGTCATAATAATGAAAATCATATATTTTCCATGGCTGTCTCATTTGGTTACCCAGCTCGGCTGAAAGCTTAAATGCAATTTAAAATGCAGGTCTTTTCTTGAGAGGACTGTGAGTGACCTGAGGGACAAGTGCTTCGGCGTTCTCCGGGACAGGAAGACGCGCGAGAGTGGTGAGCACAAGTGTGTCCCCCACAAGCCGGACTTTCCTTCGTGCCCTGGGGGATGACCATGCGTGATTAGAATTGACTCACGTTTGGAAAGATCTCTCGGGCAACCTGGTGGAGGAGCTTTTAGATCAGGGGAAACTTTAACTTTCTCACTTCAACCATCAGGACTCCTTCGGTTGCAAGGGACAAAACTCAACGCAACCCAGCCTAAGCCAAAAAGAGAATTCGTTCAGATAACTGGCTCACTTAAGGGGTGAATCTGGTCAGACAGCTGATTCCAAGGTTTCAAACAGTGCCATCTTCTTTTCCTCTTCTTCTTCCTCTCCCAGGATGAGTAGCTCCGGGGCAAATGTCGCCTCAGGACCAATAGTTCCAGCAATAATTCTGGAGTGAATGCTCATTGAGTCAGGTGCCCATCCTTTTTTTTAAAAATTAATTAATTATCAGAGAGAGGGAAAGGGAGAGAGAAAGAGAGGGAGAGAAATGTCGGTTGGCTGCCTCTCACACAGTCCTAACTGGGGACCTGGCCCACAACCCGGGCATGTGTCCTGACAGGGAGTCAGACCGGCGACCTTTTGCTTTGCAGGCTGGTGCTCAATCCATTGAGACACACCAGCCAGGGATGGATGCCCATTCTTACACTGATTACCAGTGGAGTCCCTGGTCCATTGCTGGAGATGAGAGTGGGGTCGGCTGCTTGAAACCATAGGACTGAGATTGGGTCAGGGTTGGTTCCCCAAAACAAAATTGTGTTTCAGCTTCAGAAGATGGGGGAATGGGTGCAGGATGCCATAGCTAGCCCTTGTGAGTGTGGGACCTTGTGAGTTAGACAGACACAGGCACTCCCTCCAGGCTGAAGCAGCCTTGTACTCCCGCCGTTTAGTGTGGGGGCCTGGCACCCCCCTTCCTCCAGGCAGGAGCAGCCCCACACCCAGGACACATGGTTGAGTGGGCAAAGCTAAAGATGGATATTAACCCACTCTCCTCCTCAGCGGACCCTCTTGTGCAGCATGACACCTGAACAGTGGTAGCACTGGTGGGCAGGCAAAGGCAGCAGATGTCTTCCACACCCACCCCACACCATCTTAAAAGAGACCCCAAACCCCAAGTTTTCTTTCCTGACGTGCTCTAGCTATGATTTCTGCATACGGACATATACATTAGCCTTTTCAGAAATTAATGTTTGTTTATACTTGGGTGTGTGATGTTAACCTGTAGAGGGAGTGCTGGGGTGGAAGTTCCAGACGTGGTCTGATCGGTGGCTCTGTCCCTTGCCATCTGGGCATACTTGCTCTAATTCTGAAGCTTCTTTGGGTCTCAACTTCATCACGTGTAAGACAAGTTCCCTTCTCTCCAACCAAAAGTCTTGATTGGGAAGAGAAGTCTAATGCATGGGTCTGTCTTTGCCTGTGTCAACAAATATGATGCTTTCTTCTGCCTCCCCTGCCCCGGCCTAACCCCCGAGATAATAGGAAATCAGTGGTTTTACTGCCTTAGTCAGTCCAGCACCTCCAGGGTAATTTCCCTCCCCTGGGGCACTGCTGAAACACAACCCCCACCCTACCCCCAACTTCATGCCTGTTAGGCAAATTAGCACCCACTTATCAATCTGGGCTCCTGCCGAAGGTTGCGGGGGAGGGCGTGGAATTCAGTGCCCCTGTAGCGCGAAACAAAATGAAGAGCAGAGCAGTGGGATTCCTGTCCGAAGGGGTCAGGTACTCCAGCCAGAGCAGAGAGAGGACCACTGAACAGGGGTGTCTGCAGGGGATGAAGGGTTTACCCTGAACTGTAAACCCTCCTTTTCCTGCCGCCCCAGGCAGCCCCGGGGTTCTGAGAACAGATGGCAGTGTGGCTGGCTTCTTACTCTTGACAAAGGTGGGCACTTAACATGCCTGTTCGCATTTTCCAACAGTAAATGCTAGCGCCCAGCCCCAAGCCCCACACATATTTGACTCCTCTGTTATCTAACAGAAACCAAACTTCCTTTTAGGCCCTTGGGCCTGGTCCCGCCCACCGAGGGCTGGGAAAGCTCGAGCAGGGTGGCCGAGGCTAGCCTCTGCCAGAGCTTCTAGGGGAGGGCTTGGGGACTGATTGAAACGTCCTTGGGGGTGAGGTGGTCTGGTTCTATTTTACTACTCACCACCAAATTGGTTTTCCAAGGCCTGTAGTTCAGGGTCATTGGTCTGAGTGGGGTTAGGCAATGCCTCTGGGTGCCTCTGGGTGCCAGTAGTGAGGTGCTCTGGGGTCCAGCAACACGTCACACACACAAGGGATGAGTTCTAGTCCTGTCTCCGGTACCATCCCATGTCTTCTGAGTTCAGCGCAGACATGGGGAAGCATTCTAATGATGATGCCTACAATCAGAACAGTCTAGCAGTTAAGAGCTTGAATTACTGGACTCAAATCTTCACTCCTGCCAATGCCTGGGGAAACTTCAGTAACTTACGTAACTTCCTGGAGCCTCGGTTTGCTTCTCTGTAAAATGCAAGACAATAGTGGCTTCCACCTTTACCAGTCTGGGAGAGTTCGCTGCTACAATCCGTGTTAAGCTCTTACAGCACCTGGTCAGACACAGAATAAAATCCAGGACATGTCAGCAAAGACTACTATTGTCCGCCAACCTCTTCAACTATAGGGACAAGCCTTTGTGAAGCCAGTTGGGCTGGAGAATTTCTTCTTGTGATAAATGAAGAAAGTGAGTTTAGAAAGTATTGTAACACATAAGCATGGGGCAGGGAAGGTACGGGGGAGAAGAGGGGGTGCTGGGACTGGGAGGGGGTGACACATGCAAGGGGCATCTCAGGGGACAGAGGCTTGCTCCTGCCACAGCAGCTTGGGGGTCCTGCTGAGTGTGCACCCATGACCTTCTGATAACGGACACTGCGACAAGGCCATTTAAAGGGGACCCACTTACAGAAGGGACTGGAACTTTACAATGACTAGAGAAAAAATATTTGATTGGCATTTTACCTTGAAAAAGACATCAACGTTATGAAAATAACTTCACCCCTTAACACATGTGTTAATTCTTTTTTATTTTTAATCCTTGCCTGAGGATATGTTTATTGATTTTAGAGAGAGAGAGAAAGGGAATGAGAGAGAAACATCGATTGGATGCCTCCCACATGTGCCATGACCAGTCACCAAACCTGCAGCCTAGGTATGCGTCCTGACCAGGCATCGAACCTGCAACCCGTTGGTGTATGGGAAGACTCTCCAACCAACTAAGCCACCCAACCAGGGTCGTGTGTTAATTCTTTTTTAAAAGATTTTATTTATTTATTTATTTTAAAAGATTTTATTTACTTTATTTTTTAGAGGGGTGGAGGGAGAGGGAAAGAGACAGAGAGAAACATCAGTGTGTGGTTGCCTCTTGCACGCTCCCAACCAACGATCTGGCCAGCAACCCAGGCATGTGCCCTGACTGGGAATCAATCCGGTGACCCTTTGGTTGGCAGGCCAGTGCTCAGTCCACTGAGCCACACCAGCCAGGGCCATGTGCTAATTCTGAGGAAAAAAAAAATCTAAACTTTTCCTGAAATTGTATGTTATTCCTTCATTTTTGACTTTCACATCACATCCTTAAAGAGGGTTGTTTTTAAAAATTCTATAAAAATGTGTGATGGCCTTACTGATTTTTTCAAGGCCCTTCCTGAATCCTCTTCATTGACATCATCCCATCTCCCTGACCTGCTTGGTAGTCGCTCCCTGGCCTCACTCAAGGCTCTGAGCAGGCCTCCTCAGTGGCCTTCCTGGACGTCATGAAACCCTGCAACTTTGCAAGATTTGCAATTTCACTTTATGAACCGATTTGCATTGAGTTTGAATTGTACTTTTGGGTGTTGCTACGAACCCCGAAAGTGTCCGTGTGCTGGGTGGAAATGGCTGCTGGTGTGAAGCAGGGAGAAGCCGTCTGCGATGTAGACTGTGTTATGGTCCATGAGCACATAGTTTCACATTCTGACAACTTTTGCTTCATAAGCAAGTCATAATGGTACGCACTTGGGTAACAAAACTCAGATAATGCCCGCCCCCCCACACAGAGGAATGCAGCACGTGGTTTTGATGAACACAGGGCTCTGTGGCCAGAAAGTGTCTAAAACCCTCTGTATATAGGCAACTGTCATTGGAAGAGAGAAGGCGAGAAATGGTAGCAACAGATTATATTTAACACATTGAATAAAATAGGAAATCACCAGTCCATTCTGATATAAATAAGTAAGTGACTCAGTTGAAAGCCTGAGGAGGAATGAAGCATTTACACAGTTTCAATGGTTTCCACAAAATAGTTATGAAAGGGAACAGAGTCACTGCAGAAGAGGAACCTAGCCGACAGCACCCGACTCATGGGATCCACGCGAGTGATCACCGGGACCAGGGCAAACTGAAGTTGTGCACCACACGACGGGAGGCGACGGGAAGAACCCGGCGTCGCTTCTGCCGCATTCCCCACAAAGATGCACGACTCCTGCCTGAATCTAATCAAGACGAAACATCAGGTCCAACCCAAACGGAGGGGCAATTGTACGCTGAGGAGAGGATGAGGAGTTGCTCCAGACTGAAGACGCCCACAGAGACATGACACCTGGTGCGCCCGCGATTCTGAACTGGGCCCTTCTGCTTAGTGATGTTATGGGGCCAGTTGGATCAATGCATCAATGTGAGTTTCTAAAAGGGTCATACTGTGTATGTAGAGGATGTCCCCATCGGTTGTGGGAAATGCATATACTAAAATGTTCAGGGCATCAGGTCTACAATTTACTCTCAACTGGCCCAGGGAGAAAAATACTGTTTGTATGGAATGTGCAAGTTTTCTGTAAGTTTGAGATTTTTTTTTTAAGAGCGTAGAAGAAAGTCATTTTCACTGAGCAGTTGGCAGATTCCCCCAGGACACAGGGGTGAGTTAAGGGCATGCCAGGGAGTGGAACCCGCTGATCTGTGTTTTGGGAAGATGCCTGCCAGCTGAGTGTATGGCGGGCACTGGGGAGGAAGGCGGAGGAAGGGCTGGGGAGCCTGGAGGCAGATGATGAGGGCCTGAGTCCCGATAGTGACAACATGCAAAGTAGAAGACAGAGGTGAGACCTGGTGAGGAGGGAAGACTTCCTAAGATTTGGAGAAAAGGAGGAGATAACGATGAAAGTTTCAAACCTCTCGGAGAGGGTGGTGTGGCATCAGCAATGAGCGGGGGGCCCCGGGGAGTGGCTTGGGCAGGGAGATGATGGGTGCGGTTTGGGCATGTTGAATATGACAGCAGTCTGGCTGTGACATTGGGCTCCCCACTCATCTCCAAGGCATCTATCAAGCAATGCGGTCGTCTTCCCAGAGTGGATTCGAGACCTTGGTGTAACATTTTCACTGAGACACTGGGAAGAAATGAAATACGCTCTGGAACCAGGAGAAAGATCATAGCAAGCAATACCAATTTGGGAGTTATTTGCTTAGAAGCCAAGAGAACAACTGAGATGAGTGAGGGAGAGTATGGAGCAGGGAGCGGGGGCTTTGGAGAAGGCTGTGGGGAAGGAGCCTGTGACGGAGGCAGAGACAGTGCGACTAGGGAGGTAGGACGGAAACAGTCTTTCTGACTATTTAGTCGCATGGACATGGACCCTAAAGTTTCTTCTGCCCTACTGAGAAAAAAATCCATCAGATTACGTGGGCTTCCTACTTACTTTCTGACATTCTAACTTCTGCTGTTATTTTTTCTTATATACAAACTAATCCCTGCCCTGGCTGGTGTGGCTCAGTGGACTAAGTGCCGGCCTGTGAACCAAAGGGTCACTGGTTTGATTCCCAGTCAGGGCGCATGCCTGGGTTGTGGGTCAGGCCCCCAGTAGGGGGTGTGTGAGAGGCAACCGGTTGACGTTTCTCTCACACATTGATGTTTCTCTCTTTCTCACCTCAGCTCCCTGTAATCTATCAAAGCCACGCTTCTCAGACCGTAACGTACACACATGTGACCTGAAGATCTGGTTAAATGCAGGTTCTGCTACACCATGGGTGAATTTTGAGGACTCTGTGCTTAGTGAAATTGGTCAGTCACATAAGCACAGATGTATATGAGGGACCTAGAATATTCAAATTTGGAGAGTCAGAAACAGAATGCTGGTTGCCAGGGTTTGAGGAGAGAGGGGATGGGAGGTATTGTCTAGAGGGTACAGAGTTTCCGTTTTGTAAGATGAAGAGTTGTGGTGAGGGTGCACAACCAGTAGAAGTAACCAATGTCACTGATTCGGAGGTTCAGGAGTGGGAACTCACATTCTGCATGTCCGTCAAACTCCCAGGTGAGGCTGATGCAATTGGGATCACATTTGGAGTTTCAAGCTACTACTAAGCACAGCCAGCTTCCTTTTAGTTCCTTTGTAACAAGCCCAGCACCTGCTTTGCATTAAAGCTGTGGTAACTATTCAAATGAAATGGAAATGGAATTGGACTCTAAGCCCTTTGAGAACTCCGACCTCCTTATTCAACTCGCAGAGAAGCTGCCAAGAAAGCCTCCGTCACAAAAGACACAATCACAGCAAAAAACTTCTATAGTCAGAATTACTTTCTGGTCCTCTGAGGCTGGCCTCGCACTAGAAAAGTATCTCCAGCCCAATAGCTCATCTGGTCAGTTACTACTGCGCTCTTAAACCAGGTTTTGCTTGCAGCTTGTCTTGGGTTAGCCCCAAGAACAAAGGGGCCACCTCTGTGATGGCCCCTGCTTATCTCTAGTTCCTAGCACGGTAACAGGTGCACAGTAGGTGCCCAGTAAACACTTGCTGAATGAAAATAGCTAACACATAGCCCAGGCTGGTGTGGCTAAGTGGACTGAGCATCCACTTGCCAGCCAAAAGGTCGCTGGTTCAATTCCCAGTCAGGGCACATGCCTGGGTTGCCAGCCAGATCCCCAAGTTGGGGGTGCTTGAGAGGCAAGTGATTGTTTCTCTCACACATTGATGTTTTTCTCCTACTCTCTCCCTTCCCCTCCTTTTTTTTTAAAGATTTTATTTATTTATTATTAGAGAGAGGGGAAGAAAGACAGAGAGGGAGAGAAACAGCAATGTATGGTTGCTCCTCACATGGCCCTCACTGGGGACCTGGCCTGCAACCCAGGCATGTGCCCTGACTGGGAATCGAACTGGGACCCTCTGGTTCCCAGCCCGCACTCAATCCACTGGGCTACACCAGCCAGGGCCCTTCCCCTCTTTCTAAAAATAAATAAATAAAATCTTTTAAAAGAGAAAATAGCTCTGGCTGGTGTAGCTCAGTGGATTGAGCGTGGGCTGGGAACCAAAGGGTTCCGGTTTGATTCCCAGTCAGGGCACATGCCTAGGTTGCAGGCCAGGTCCCCATGAGGGCCATGTGAGAGGCAACCATACATTGCTGTTTCTCTCCCTCTCTGTCTCGCTCCCTTCCCCTCTCTCTAAAAATAAATAAAAATAAAATCTTAAAAAAAATAAAATAAAAGAGAAAATAGCTAACACACACATAATGCTAATAAAGCAATGCTTTGAGAATTTTATATGGTGTCTCATATTTTCCAAAGAAGGCCATAAAGTACCTCCATCCCACGTGGTCTTCTAACATGACTTTGATAGTCCTCCCATTGAGGAGTGATGTCCCTTGTACTGACCTGGATGGACTTAGTATGGATCAAATGGGCACCTGCAGAGAAGAGCAAAGGACTATTGCACCAGTCTGTGAATGCTTTATGATTGGAGAAAAGATCTTTCTAGAAGTGGAGTGTACCTGCTTCCTGTATCAGTGAGTGATTGCCACGAAAGGGCTCGATGACAAACCCCACAAGCGGATTTGCAGTACTTCATTCCCCTGGCTCTGTGGGCTCACTAGGGGTTGGCTGAACCAGCTTGTGCTCTGCTGGGGTGGTTTGGTTTGGCTGCGTGGGTCTCATCCTTCCCCAGAACCAGTGAGCCAGCCTAGGTACATTCTCACAGCTCTGGCAAAGCCTCAGGCGATCGAGCCAAATCACACAAACGTTTTCAATCCTCCCCCAGCATCGCCTCTGCTTATATCCCAGTGATCAAAATAAAACTCATGCCTGAACGCAGAATCAGGGCCTGGGGAAGAGAGTGAATATTTTTCACAATAGTTACAACCTTTTAAAAATGTTAACAACCCTGGCCAGTGTAGCTCAGTTGGTTGGAGTGTCATCCAGTAACCAAAAGGTTGCAGGTTCGATTCCTGGTCAGGGCCCCATACCTGGGTTGCAGGTTCGCTACTCGGTCCCGAGAGTATGGGCTTTGGGTGAGGGCAGGAGGCAAGCAGTTGATATTTCTCTCTCTCTCACATCACTGTTTTTTTCTCTCCTTCCTCTCTCTCTAAAAGTAATGAAAAAATGTCTTCGGGTGAGGATTAAAAAAAAAGTTAACACATCTAGAGGTATTTAGAGATCTTACCTGTAGGTGGTAACCATTTCCTCATTCCATTCGACACGCTGCACACACTCTGTTCAAAGGCTCTGTGGTACCACGTCATGTAAACTCGTCGCTGCTCCCCAGTGGCTGGACATTGAGGTTGCTTCTTGTTATTGCCGCTATACTTACTATATTACGATAAACATCTCTGCGCACAAGCCTTGGTGGACATTTCCTACTTATTTTCTTAGGATAACTTTCTAGAAGTGGAATTTCTGATCACAGGTACTCAAAATTTTAAGGCTGTGGACAGGGTGTTAATGGCAGGGAAGGTTGTTTGAACGCCCTCCTGGCAAGATCACACACGGACAGGTCTGTAGAAGCAGAAACTCCTATGCTGAGTAAACTCATTGCAAAACATGGAAGTGGCTTTTAGCCTCCAGGGAGCTGGAGTAGCCTAAGCCAGTTTCGCCTGGGACTGATCACCCAGGAAAATGAAAACGATGTGTTCCTGGGGAGAGAAATTGCATGCGGAGGCCTGTAGCCGGGCTCCACACACCTGTACCTTGTAGGAGACTATGAAGGAGCATGGAAGTATGCAACATGCTTTCTGCTCTGCAGAACTATTTATTTTTTATAATAGAATTTGATGACTAAACCATACTTGGGAGCAAGATATAGGACATTTTTTTTTTTTTTAATTAAATTGAAGTTCTGTGTCTCCACTGTCAAGGTTGGTGAGAAGTCCCAATCAGTCCGTTTGAGAGGCCTCGAACACACACGTGTGTGCACACACGTACACACGAGCACACACGCATTGTCCCCAGCCAGGACCACCGTGTCTATGGTGCTCAGGCTGTGCACTGAACAACTGCAGGGGCAGTTATACCACAGACCAGGATATGAATGGCTCCTTCTGGAGATGCCCTAATGCAGTGCAATGCTCTCCGCCCCACCTCACGTAGGTTGTACAAGAGAACCGTGGGGTTTATGCCGGGCAGGAAACCGGAGGTGTGCCGGGTGTTTGGTTCATGTGGTCCCTGATGCTCTTGCTCCTTGCCCATGTCCACTGAAGGTGGGTACCTCCGTGGGCAGTGGTGAGGGTAGCCTCAGTTTCTCTGGGCCTAGCTCAGCCATGGGGATTTCCCCTGATTCTCTCAAGGTGAAAACACTTAGAGCCTCATCCTCACAGGCACCCATTCACCCAGCCATCTCCATCCCTGGTCCTGCTCCCTCAGGAAGGTATGTTAGAACAGGCCCAGGTTCTACAAACCTATGGAGGGTGCTCTCTTTCACTTTTGAAGCTCACAGCCACCATCTCCTGTCCCTCAAATGTGTCAGGTTAATCCCCTTGGTGAGTCTAAGTAGGGGTTGAAGACTCAGATGCTTCCAAGAACAGGCAGGTCCATAAATGAGTGATGCAGGTGGTGTAAGACCTTGGTGAGCGGCTGGAACCACGGTAAACTGGGAGGCACACGACATAGTGAAAGGGGACAGCGTGACTCGGAAAATAGGGCCCCAGAGATGCAAATCTTTGAGTTTTTCGAGAGAACCCAGAAAATCAGACTTTTCATGGGAAATCTCCCGCTTTTTAAAAATTGCAACTAATATTTAAAATTCACATAAAATACTTCCAGGTCAAATAAAATATATCTTGAGCTTCCAGGTTATTGTGGCCGGTGTCTCAGAAAACAAAGGGGGAGGCCATCTCACCAGGCAGCTTTCCTTTTGCCCCCACAGAAAACACACAGAAAGGCCGTTAACTCTCTCTGGGGTGAAAGGAAGTCAGACTTCCAGGATGCAAAGGCCACCTTCTCTCCGGGGAGGGAGCCAGGAGGGGGTGGGGAAATAGTTTTCATTCTTTCTGGAGGAGCCAAGGAGAAACCACTCCTTTCTTAGCCAGTGTGGTTAATAGAGTACATTACAGTCTTGATCATTTGCATGGCTATTAGTTGGAGAGTCAGACATAAATAACTATGTGTAATAATTACATGGTAGCATTCAGCAAACCCAGAGCACGAGCCAGCCAGTCTAGGGCACAGGGCACACAGACACCCTGAAGCGGGGATGCCAGCTGTGCTGGAGGGGCCTGGAGGCAGCTGCTGGGAGGCTGGGGCCAGACTGAGCACAGGGGAGCAGACCTCAGTGTCAGGCAGAGACGCATTTGCTTCTTGTTCTTTAGGGGTGAAGGGCCAGGCAAGGCTTTCTATCAGGGGTGTGGCGTGGCCGAGGCTACAGTTCTGAGAGTCCTCTTGCTGACCACCGCTTGGGTCAGGGTGGCTCAGGAGGGAAAGAAGGGGATGGAAGTGGGAAGACCGGTTCAGAAGCTGTGGAAACTGTCCAGGTATGAGCTCAGGGCTGACGTGGGTGTGGGTGGGGAGAAAGGAAGGTCACAGGCA
Source organism: Micronycteris hirsuta (assembly GCA_004026765.1). Taxonomy (NCBI): domain Eukaryota; kingdom Metazoa; phylum Chordata; class Mammalia; order Chiroptera; family Phyllostomidae; genus Micronycteris; species Micronycteris hirsuta. Next base: position 2,873 of record PVJI01025158.1, on the reverse strand, counting down.
CTGTTACAAAAGAAGGATTGGCAGGAAGTGAGACACCAGGGAGGGGAAGCAATCGAGATCAAAATCTGGGCGGCTTTGCGCTCCCTTCCTCTTCCAGCTCCCTCAGGACGGTGAAGGGGAGAAAGTGATGGTTCCAAAGGAAGAGGTTTCTGAAGTTTTATGCTCACTGTCAGCAAAACACACGGAGTGGAACCAGTTGTCCCCCTTCCAAACTGACCGTATTGCAGACTGTGCAGTTCTGACATGAACAGTTGCTCGCATTTCAGTATCTCTGACATCAGGGCACATCTACCAACTCAGGCGTGCCGGCGTTTAAACGGTGGGTGTTCTGTTCCCACAAAATTCAGGTGTTGGAGCCCTAACCGCAAGCACCTGAGAACGTGTCTGTCCTTGGAGAGAGGGTCTTTAAAGAGATGATTAAGTTAAAGAAGGTCTTCAGGGTGGGCTTTGTTCAGTACGATTAGTGACCTTGTTAGAAGAGGCGATTAGGACACAGATACCCAGGGAGGGAAGAGCTTATTCTAAAGACAGGGCGCACACACAACCGTCTACACCGAGGAGAGGGGTCTCCAGGAGAAACCAACGCAGCTGGCACCTTGCTCTTGATCATCTAGCCTCAGGACCTCGAGATGACAAACCTTTGTTGTTTAAACCACTCAGGCTGTGGTATTTTGCGATGGCGGGCCTAGCAAACAAACACTCTGGGGTTTTTCCTTTCTTAATGGTCCATGATATGGCGGTGCACCTAAAAATTGATACAATCTAAGCATTTGAGGGTCTATGAATTAAAGTGCTTCATCCTTTTCCTTTTTATGACTTATCGTCCTTGTTCACATAAACTCTGCTCTGATTAAGGCAACTCTATAATTTATCATCCGCACTGGGATAACTTTAAGAGTGAAAAGGGAGGAGTTGCTATTAATGATTACCCAGCGACAACAGGGTCAGCTGGCACTGTCCTAGCTGTGTGGCCATCCCGTAACCCTCTCTCACCCATTTGACAATGTTCAGAGACCAGCATGTCACTCATCTCATGCCATCAGAGGTCACCTCATCCCCAGGTTTCTCTCCGAGCGCCAGGCCCCAGGCCACCATCTGCCCTGCTGACAGCACAAAGGATATCGCCCCCCAGAAACGGAGAAGCCAGGAGCTCTTTGGTGACGAACATAGCCCCGGATGCAGAACGGGTCTTATTTAAACACCTGAAAAAAATCTTGGTGGAGTAACTGGACAAACTCCCCAAAAGCCCCGATGTCTCAAGCACATCTTTCCCAAGACATCTGCCACAATGTGGGGAATTCCCACAGGGCTTCCTCTTTTGAGTTAATGCATCAGGAAGTCTTATAAAAACGTGAAAGCAAAGATTACCCATGAAAAGTGACAATACATCAAGTTATTAAACCTTAATTTGCATTGGCTAAGCAGGGAAAACCAGAGACTGAGCACTAACCCCGTGTTTTCTATAGAGAGTACATCCTCTCATTTAATTCTCCCAGCAAACTCAGGAGGGTAAACATTACTACTGCATTTTTCACAGGAGGAAACTAGGACTCAGAGAGATTAAGTGACCTGTTGCAAGACCACACAGCTACTGAAAGGCGGAGCTAGGGTTCTCCTGCAGGTTCACTGATGCTGAAGCTGAGTCTTTTCCGTTCTCCTGTCCAAAGTCCTTCCATTGTTTCTTTTCTTTCCTTTCTTCCTTAACTATTTTTTGTATGTTTATCCAGCTTGCAAATATTGGGTGTATTTATCAGGTTTAGTACTCCATAATAAATAAGGGCTGGGAGAAAAAGTATCAAACTACCCTGGCTGGTGTAGCTCAGTGGATTGAGTGCAGACTGTGAACCAAAGGGTCGCTGGTTTGATTCCCAGTCAGGGCACATGCCTGGGTTGCAGGCCAGGTTCCCAGGTGGGCCACGTGAGATGCAACCACACATTGATGTTTCTCCCTATCTCTTTTTCCCTCCATTCCCTTCTGTCTAAAAATAAATAAATAAAATCTTTTTTTAAAAAAAAAGTATCAAACCTAATGGAATGAGCTGAAAACGAGAGATGAGGAACATATTTCCTGGTTCTTCCTAATGCTGGCCCTGTATTTGTAGGGTAGCATTTCCTAGAACCTAGTTCCAATAATATTATTTGGTACTCATTTGAAGAAGACAGGCAAACACTCCCCACATTTTCCTTTCCTTTCAGAAGACAATTATCTTTTTTTTTATTTTAAAGATTTTATTTATTTATCTTTAGAGAGAGGGGAAGGGAGGGAGAAAGAAAGGGAGAGAAACATCAATGTGTGGTTGCCTCCCACTTGCCCCCTACTGGGGACCTGGCCTGCAACCCAGGCGTGTGCCCTGACTGGGAATTGAACCTGCGACCCTTTGGTTTGCAGGCCTGCACTCAATCCACTGAGCCATACCAGCCAGGGCCAGAAGGCAATTATCTTATAGTTGATGGTTTAAATGCTATCAGGGTTATAGGAAGCCCAGAAAAAAGAGTACCAATCCATCACTTTAATACGACTTCAGCTTATAAAACTGGACAGAATTACTTATTTTTTTCCTATACTCATGTTCTCCTAAAGCAATGTTTTTATTCTATTTCAGAGTTACAGATGCTGCTAATAAAATGCTAGGGTGGAAACCAAAATAGATATCTGGAAATGCAACCTAAGGGGTTTCCTGCAGCGAGGGAAACCTCCCATTATCCTGGGTTAACTCTGGAGAACAGGACTGTCAAATGTCTCATATCACACGTGTTCCATAGTACTGCACTTCCGAACGTACTCAGGTTTACGGACGCCTCAACTTTTGTCACTGGCAGAAATTTACATTTAATGTTCTCTCTCTTGCTCATTGAGCTCATTGAAAAAAAAA
>PVJI01025157.1:0-20874 GCA_004026765.1 Micronycteris hirsuta | reverse complement strand
TCCCAAAGTTATTAAACTATTGAGTGACAGAGCTGCATTTGAAATAAGGGCTTTAAAAAAACAAGATTTTTAAAAATAGCATTCCAGTTGTTCCTGAAGAAAATCACAAATATAAGTACAAATACACATATATATATTCATATTCATGTATTACATATATATGCATGCATGTAGGGGATGAATGTGAAAGAAGCTAACACCGAATGGTGGCTTTTTTCCAGACACCTGCTGTGTTTACATTTTATATCTCAATGAATTCTCACAATGCTTCAGAAGATATAATTGTATATATTTTTTGGAATACATGGGAAACAAAACTTCCCAATTATTAAGTTTTGACTAAGTTCACTAGGAAACGGCAGAAATAGTATTTGAATCTAAGCTGGTCTGACTCAGAAGAGCACTGACCAAAGGAAACACAGTGCTGGCCAAGGTGCGAGGCACACGTAATATTAAAGTTTCTAGTGGCCACATATTTTAAAAGGAAAAAGAAATAAGCACTGCTCTACACAGCCATCACAGCCTTTGTCAATTGTTGCCTTCTCTAGCTTCCTGGGTTGACTCAGATTTAAGGACTTTATTTTCATACGTTTCTTGCTATGATAACTCAGGAAAAACCCAGTAATGGCCTCAAGTAGGCACAGCAGAGAAAGGCATGAGTTCCCAGGGCCCATTGCTTCTGCGCTTTCTATAGATGAAACACAACTCCAACCCTGGCACAGTTACAAGCAGAGCAACTATACCACAGAGATTGACTTGCTCTACTCACCTAACCCTGTGAAGGCATTTCTCTGCCAGTTTATCATACCTTTGTTTGAAACCTCCAATCAGAGAACTAAAATTTCTATGAGGAAGCAAGTTATAAGAAGTGAAATATATATATATATTTACACACACACACACATATGTGCCAACTCTACCAATTTAAAAACATATAGTGAGGATGAGGAATTAGTGCCCTAAAAATGTGCACAATGGCTTTCATGACAATGAAGCTTAATGACACAGACACTTCTCACTTCAACACTGTATCTGTATTCTCAGACGTGTCCATTGTAAATACCACAGGGACACAGTGATTGTCTTGAGAATACAAACACTGACCCCTGAAATTCTGGTACATTTAAAGTGTCATACATTGTGTTTCTTAAAGTGGGGTCAATCCTCTAAGGAATATGTAGGCAAAGAATGTATTCATCCCAATCCCTTGAATTTATACTGTAGACATGCAGAATTTAGAGTAATTAATGATTTGCCCTTTAATCCAGCAAGGTTATTGACAGGATTGAAATAGCCTGGCATCCTTAAAGATGACCATAGAAAGACATGATTTCAAATAAATGGCCAGAATAGAAGGTTTACTCAAACACATCCACAGTGGGTTCCACACACAGCACTATGCACAGAAAGATATGGCCCTGACCTTCAAGGGTTTTCTATTTTAAAATAGGCACATTGATTATAAAACGTTAAAATGTACAAAACAAGTAGTAGTATATTGTAATTATTTTCTTTCCATCATCATGTTCTTTGCATACATTTTCTCAAATTTTCCAGCCAATCCTGCTCTAAATATATCTACAGCCATTAAATTAGTGAACCACTCTTCTTTATTGCCCACCTGGCATATGCTGTATGAGTCTAATTAGCTATAAATAATAGAAGTGAATTCTTAACCAAGTAGATATTTCTCTAATCAAATCAGACACCTTTATATTATTCATGTTATACCCTTTTTAAAACCACTTGACGGATTCTCTTTTGACATTGGTTTTAAAAAATCTATTCTATATTCTTTGAAATTTTTGTGATAAAAATGTCACTTTTTTAAAATAAATAAACTGGTATTTATTTAAGCCCTATTATATATTAGGCACAACACTAAGTATGCAAGATATATCACATCATATCATTTTAAACCTGATAGTATCCTATAAAATAAATATCACTATTCCCATTTTATAGCTGAGAAAACTGGAAGTCATAGATGTTAACCAACAGATCAAAGGATACAAAACTGGTAAGTGGTTGAGCCAGAATATAAATTCCAGAACTCTCTGACTTTCATACCCAGGATGTCCTTATAAGAAAAAAGTAACCTTGAGTCAAGCCTTGAAAACTGTGGGTGCTCAATCTGAATAATCCCATTTGGGTCAAAAATAAAGACTGATATTAAAATAATCAGAATAAATTTCTTGTATAATTCTTAACTCTCTCCTCCCCAAAAAGGAATTTCCATAATATGAGTACTAGTAGTGTTATTAGAATGATGACCTGGAAATACACAATAGTGATTTCTTTGTATATATTCTAAATTACTCAGTAATCTGATTATTTTACAATCTTATCTTCTTACTGTCTGAGGCAGGGAGAAACTGAGAATTAAATCTGAAGTTTCTGAAGGTGAATCCAAAAGACATTGGCCCTCAAGAATCTTCCAAAAGGATGACTAAAGCATTAATTCAGTAGGCACACAATGCTTGAAGAGCTAAAGGAGATGGCATGTAGTAAAGGCATCACTGCATAACAGTAGAGTCAATAGGTGAGCTAAGATCAGAAGGAGCCATATGCTATCTCTGCAGTCCCTGTTCAGAGGTCACTTTCCATATGTGTAAGATTGAAATTGGCATTATTATTTCTCACAGATATTTTAAGGATCAAGAGAAAATATGTGGAAACCCTACCACTCATTGTCTGCCTAAATAAGCACACAGTGTAAGCATCTCCCCTTAGTCCTCACTGAGGCTCACTCATGTCTTGTTTGCCAGGAAAAATTCTCCAGGAGTAAAGACAAGTGCAAAATATACAAACAGCTACTCTATACCAAACAGTCAGCTTGGTCAGATTGAAAATTCATGTCAATTATTGTTTCTAATTTAGAGGAAAAAGAAACAGAACCCAGCACCAGGGTAAAGAAAAGGAATGGTGTCATTACAGGTGGCTTCATAATTTTCCTTTAGGTTGACATGATGCATTTCCATCATTACTTTTTAAGCAGTATGATGATTCTTCATAACAGATATAGCTGCGATCAAACGGAAGCATAGATGTTCTCCCTCTCATACATTTCAAAAGTTAACCTATATGCTTTGGTAACCACTCACAGTGTGTTCCTTAATGCCATACTATCACGCCTCTTGGAGAATAAATGATGTCAAGAGAACACTTTGCTACAGAAGATTTGATATGTACAAAGATGCCTCTTTCCTAGCAATTGTGTCTGTCCAGTTGTGTTTTCCCAGACGAAGGTCTAGCCTAAGCAGCAAAGGTGGGAGAAAGGGACTGAACAAGAGCACATTAAGAGTGAGCCTCGAAACAGATGACAGATATAAATGACTCTGGAAAAACACTTTCTTCATCTTTCAATTTCACACTTGGATGGCTTCAACATTTTTATGGACCCTCCCAAGCCCCACCTCACCTCCTATAAATGTTTTACGTAATGTCAGCCTATCAGCTGTCCTGGCACAATGAACATTACAGGCATGGTGCCAACATTTGCCGTAAGAAAGAACTGGCAAAGCCATAGCCTGAGAAAATGGATCAGAATCATATAAACACACGTTCCTAAGGTAAATGGGAATAGAAACATCACACAATAAGACACCAAACCTCAGACATTTTGTTCAGGGGCTGACTATGGCATTACTGCTGAAAGAAATATGGATAAGGGAATGCCTGTCACAGTTACAGATTTCTGGTGGGTGGGATGGAGGTAGAAGTGACAGACCACCTATCAGCCACAACAGAGATGATTGATGAGCCCAAAAAGCCAGGCGGTGGAGCCCTGCCTCTCTCCTGAATCCATTTGTTACTTCCGATCTCTTTCTGTCTCTGTCTCTACCTCTCTCACACTGCAGCTAATCAGTAGTGATAGATGAGGGTAGATATTCACTCCTTCCTTCAGGCACCAAATTGCATTTTCTCTCGTTTGTCACCAGGTCTATCATCCATTTCTCAGTGAGTCCTTTATTCAAATAAGGAGCAGAACCTTTCCCGAAAATTGACTGTTGATGCAAGAGTCCTGAAGTGTTCAGAAAAAGGCAGGAAAGGAAGGAAAGATCAAAGGTTCATTCGTTCACTCATAAAGGGACAGAGAGAAATATTTACAGGAGGACAGCACTGAAAAGGAAGTTCAAATAAAAATATGGCAAAATGAGAGAGCATGATTTGGCAAGAGACTAGCCCTCAACCTTGTGCCCCTATTTGAATTGGATGTAGTCACTGCAATTGACTCATTAAGGCAGCCGAGTCACCAGCATGCTGGTGTTTACAGGACCTTGCCATTTGCCGGCTGTATTGATGACCCATGCAAATAGAATTGGACACATTTTGGTCATATCTCATTTTTATTTACCATCTTCAACAAGTATGAGCCAGTGAATAAAGCTGTAAAATTAAGACTATGGCTGAGTCTGTGTAAATATGATGAGGCCAGAACATTCAGTACTTTATGCTGGCGGGGATTCATCTGTAGAACCAAGCTACATGGTGGATACTCAAAAAAACTGAACACAGCATCTGCACATGAGGCCAACACAGCCTCACGAAAAAGAGCCAAACTGGATATTTTGGTCCTAGTAGATTTGGCGGTGTGCATGGGAATCATTTTTAATCAAGAGAACTAAGATCTAAGGATGGAAATTTTGCTGAAAAGAGTAATGGTAATGACAACAAAGATCACATGATAACTATGACAACACAACAAAGACAGACACAGAAAATGGGATGTAGAAGGGTCTTCGCTCCCACAATTAACTCTTCTAAGTTGATTTAAAAAAATGTAATGCTCACCCTTCCTAAAAAAAGATTCTAGTTCATGCCTTCATGCCTTAAAAACAGGACCTCTTGATAACTAAACTAAAATCTATCTTCCCTTTGCAAACTATCTTCTCAATAGATATTTTGGGACTAGGCGTTGCTATTAGAAATTAGCTTTCCCACATTCAAAACAGTTTATCTGCCTATAAACTTTCGACCAAAAAAGCACTGTTGAATTAACTGTGAAAAAAATTATGGCAATCCTAACTGATAATACTTCATTAAGATAATCTCATAAAAGCCATACAAAAATTTTCCGACTGCATATAGAGGTATTGATGTTATTATCAGATTACATTATAGAAGACCACATTTTTAAATATTTGTATTGTGTTTAAAAAATTGAAATTAAGGAAAATATTATAGATGTATGTGTTCTCGCCTTGCACCAAACTAAAATGTACATTTCCATATTCTAGAATTTAAATGTCTGCATACAGTTCATATTTCTGTAATTATGGTACATTATCTATTATGAATATGAAACCTGATACCTATTAGACAAAGATGCTAGAGATAGATGGATAGGAAGTGTCCTCTCATGCCTAGCACTATTTCTAAACTTCAGTTGAATTATTATCATTAGTATATAAAATGCTTGAACTGTTTCCCCTGATAACTATAATATATCTATTCACTTAGACTGTCAATTTGGCAGCATTAATATTACTTTAAAATAATATTTTCCAAAAATACAGTGATCTTATTAGGAAAGCAATAGCAGAAAAAATCAATTTCCCACCATAAACTAGAAAAATGAATGAAGCCCTTTGGGGATTGAAATCATCAGCACCTGACTCTCCCTTAGCTTAGAGTCTACATCATCTTCTTTACCCAGTTATGAAAGAGGTGCTGCAAACATTACCCTGGCAATAGGTATGGCTATGCAATTGAAATAACTAGATGACGTTCCCTTTGGTACAGTTATTTAAATTGCTTCAGCAGCCATATTTTCAGTTCAAATTATTTTGCAGGAATGGACCTTTATAAAAGAAGAAAAAGAAGCAACTATGGAGCTTACAATTTAATTACCACATTATTCTCTAATCCAAGTTCATGAGTGACTTGGAATTCTCATATAAATCGACCCTTTAGATTGAAAAATCTATTTGTGTTTTTATTACTGATGTCATACAATATATATACAAATAATTTAACATTTGGGCCCTTGATTATGAAATGGTTTTCCAATTTTGAATTCAATGGATTATTGTACAGCCCTAAATTTTGTCGTAATTATTTAAGATTATTTATATGAATTGATGCTACACAGTGATTTTCTTTCCTTATTCTAACAGAGTGGCCCTCTCTCTGAGAAGAGTAGATAACTGACCCAATCAGCACTGACCAATGAAGACACCATCCTTTAGCTATTGTATCCTGAAGGCACAAACATCTGGATAAGTATCAACATTTCACCCTTCATCAATGCTAAAATTTATCACTGACTTCCTACAATAAAGGCTTATGTCGTCCTTCACCTTTTTCTTATTAATCCTATTTCGCTTGTCTTTATGAGTTCTCCTAGTTCCTTTTACTCCCTCCGGGCTTAGCTGCAAATGAGATTTTACATCTCGGTGTAGAATAGCATGAACATTTTTCTATAAAATTAAATAAAAAGTCCTCTATGCTGGCACTGCATGCCTAGAATCCAATTTTTGCAACCAATGTCTTTCCCAACACCTCATTGTCTTCTTGCCATCTCACTTTTCTTTCCTTTCTTTTTTCTTTTTTCACTTTTGCCTTTCCATGATCTATTGGTGTGAGAAGGAAGAGAGAGCAGTATCAGATGGTGAAAGGAGAGTAGTAGGCTGCAGAACCCTGGACTTCCATGCACACTTTTCTGAAGATGCCTCATGAGCAGGATTCAAAGCTGATATCTCTTACAGCTTGTGCAGTTCAACAGCCAGTTCTTCTCCTATACCTTTACATCATTTCTATTTCTCTCTGCCAGTCTTTGATAGTCACAGAAAATAATCCTTTAAATTTTCTCCTTGAAAGAGGATTAAAATTTCTTAAAAAGAAGGCAACTCAGAAGAAAAACAAGTCCTGGGCACTCTCTGAAAAGGCTTGACCCTTTTAAGAAGTCTCAAGAACCAGAAGCTTTGCATCCTAATAGAACTACAATAAGTCTAAACATGTAAGCCAACCAAATGACAGACATCTCGGGACTCCCTTAAAACATTCCAACCAGTATATCCAGATGTGAACATAGGTAAATAGAATTGTTCACTTTCTTTTTCTAATTCCAGGAAGAATTAAATTCTTATAACTATTAAAATTTAAAAAAATAACAAAAGAAAATGATTCAGTCAAATATTTTGCATCACCTTCAAGATCTTGTTTAAATTTAGACCACAGGTGTGATGTTAATAAAATGCAACTTTCTGAAGTTTTACTTTTGTGTAAATTGGCAATGGATGGCAACATATTATGAACATGAAAAATATAACATATATCATAATCTCATGAAATGTATGTTAAATTGTCATCCTAGATATTTTCTGAGCCAAGGAGACACTCCATATTTTTAGATTTAAGAAATTACTCTGTAGAAGGTCTGTCATTCACTCTGAGCCTAATATTTTTAATCACTTAAGCAAAGATGAGAATCTATACAGAGATATGAACACAAACGCATTAAGTAGGTAACATCAGGTAGGAAGAAGCGGGGTGATAGGCAACAGGGAGTATTCAGGACTGAGATAAACCATGCCATATTTTTCCATCTAATCTAAAGACATCCACATGCTCCAAAAGAATTACATAAAGTGCATGGCAAATAATTTATGGTGGCTGGCCCATTTTTAGGAAAAATTGCAAGAAATGAAGCCTAGAACTTTTAATATTCTATGATTCTACTATGTATAATCCTTCTGTAATTGAGAAACAACTAGGGAGTAAGCACTGAATACTATAAATATTAGACATCCCTAAAGTATTACAATATGATTAAAATAACTCCATTAATATTGGACTATGCTTACTAGATTCTTTTTTCTTGGGAACTTAATCCAAAATTGTGTAGTTTTCTGGTTTGATAAAAAAATAATTCTTACTGAAAGTATCCTCTTCTATAGAAAATAGAATCTGATTGGGAAAAGTACTATCATTTATTAGGGGGAATTATTTTAGCTTCTATTATTATACATAGAAGGCTGAATGTGTTTGTGTGTGAGTTATAAAAGAGAGATTTGACAGGTTACATATATGGAAGGATTAGAAAGAGTACTTGGAAATGTGATATTATATTTTATATCATACTACAAATAAAGTAAAATACATTGAGAATTCATTATGGAGAAGAGATTCTAGTTGCTTTATAAATGACCTTATTAAACAGCAAATCTATTTTGATAACACAACTTCCAGCAAGACATTTTACTTTTGATTATACAATTTCATGAAGACTACATCAGGCCTAAAATTGAGGGAAGTCCAATCAACAGTGATCATTTTCAGCCAAAGAGTTTCTAGGCTTCATTGATGGGATGGCGTAATTGTATTACCTTTTGGAATTTCAAAGACAGTTTCAAAAAGGCTTGGGCAAAAACACTGTTTTATTATTCTCTTCTTTTAGTATTTCTCCTGGAATAAACAAGAAGCTTGTAACACTCCTGATGGATTTGCAAATACTCAGTGATTGTTGTACTAATCTCTCGTGATTCTATACCCCTTCAACAGAGCAGAATATGCTGCTAATTATGTTGATTTCCCCTTTATATGAGAGGCGCATTAAAGAAGCCAATATGCGCTCTTAAGCCTAGAACCTCTGTCTCAAGCAGGTGCAAACATTACTTTATGTCTCAAAATTGACACCTTTTGCTGCTGCCAGGTGAATCCCTACTTTCTATGTGCCAATTCTCTGAAGGCAAGCAGAATTTCCAGGAGCTTCTAATCAACTGGTCCAGGAAATTTTTCTGTTCAACCTTTTTAAAAGTCCTCCATCATTTGACCTTATCATCTACCTAAGTCAATTTCCTCCAAAGCTAGGCTCATATTCTCACCTGCAGCAAACACCATATTTATAGTCCAAAGCCTTTTTTCATATTGTTCCTATGACTTAACATTCTCTTTCTAGTCCTCTAATACATCTAAATACCAGTCATTCTCCAGCCCAAGTTTAAATTCAAACTCTTATATACTTAGCTGATAACCTCAACCTGATTTGATCTCCTCTGAATTTCTAAGGAACATAGAATCTGTATGTTCCAAACCAGCTATAAGTTATACTTCATCTCTTTGAATGCTTTAATCTTTTCCCCCTAAGTAAAGTGTGATCTCTCTACAGACTTGGCTCACATTTTATAATTCTTCTAAATAATTCTACTATAATTCTTCTGTGTCTAGTAGGACTCTAATTTTAAAGTGGGTTTTCAATACGAATTTTTTTTGGGGGGAAGGATCACTGGATAGAAAATTATGATTTTAAGAGACTGATTTTGCCAAACAATTAGATGAGGATATGCCTATTTATGATAATATATGGGCACTTCAATTTCCAGGAGACATAAAAAGCATACAACAGGTTTGCTGGGAATTTTGCAGGAGTTTGAGGGGCATGCTGAGTCATCTTCAGACTGACTGATCACTTCCCAGTTAGACATGGTCATCTTTTTTCTTTTTAAGATTTTATTTATTTATTTAGAGAGAGGGGAAGGGAGAGAAAGAGAAGGAGAGAAATAGCAATGTGTGGTTGCCTCTCTCAGGGACCCCACTGGCGACATGGCCCGCAACCTGACTGGGAACCAAACTGGCAACCCTTTGGTTTGTAGCCCGCACTCAATCCACTGAGCTACACCAGCCAGGGCAAGATGGTCATCTCTTAAAATGAATTGACATAAGCAGTTTGAATCAGCACACATTCACAAATATAACGCAGTAACCATCGCCTCAGATAAACTTTACACTATACTGAGACAATACCATTTGTTTGATTATAATAAGCACTGGAGAAATCAACAAAGTGAGAGTTAATAACACACAAAATAAAGGCACTTTCCTGATTAAAGTAGAAAGATAAAATATTCTCATTCCTCAAAGTAAACTTATTAATTCTTGTATAGACAGTAACATTAACATGAATCCTATTTGTTTTGCAATTATATCCAGAAGGTGCCACCATTTACGTGTTTAAAATACAATTGTATATTCACCAATTTACCAAAAGAACACACATACCCAAATAAACACATTTTAGGCTTCACAAGTAAAAATGTACTAAAATGTATACATTTCTGAATGTCTATCTTGCTTTGGGGAAGAAAGGACACATCTTCCTAGATTATGTGGCCTCTTGGGTCTCCATGTTAATGAAGACAGAAGTCTCCCCCTCTCAGTGGGATGGCTATTTGCTCTCCTGCTGAATGAAGATCTCCTAACTTAATTATCATATGAGAATGCTCTGATACTGAAATGGAAAGGACAAGGTGATATTGGTTAAACCATCCCTGTGGGAGTCCCTTCAAACTTGCTACTGCTAACACACAACTGTCTTGAACAGAAGCCAGACCCAGTCTAACTAATTTTACATTTAGGTATTAATAATGCATGATAAGGCATGTCTGATGTGACAAATTGCAATAACTATTAAACCATTTGCCCATCCAATATATCTGATTAATCATGACATACCATGTGACAAAGACAAACCTCTCAATTTTTAAAAAGAAAGCTAAATGGATTGAAAAATAGACTAAACCCAATATTTCTCATTGGTATTAATGAACCTGATTCCAGCTTCATGTACTGCCTTGGTAGGGAGAGCAGAAGAAATCCTGCTACTTCCTCTCTTCAGATCTCCTTTGTCCAGCTAGCTTCTCAGTGAAAGGCAATGCTATCTTACATTCATGTTTGTGTTGGAGGCGCTTTGCTCCGTGAATGCAACGAGCTGAAAAGATTGAACCTAAAAAATCCCAGAGGAAAAGCAAGTGGAGCCTGTCAATGATTTCACACTTAAAAATATCTTCTATGCTGGGTATTACTAACAGAGTTCCACAGGAACAAATGGAGAACAAATCCTCAAGCATTCAAAAGAGTGTCTACAATGGTGTCTGACATTCTCAGAAGTGTCCAAATGTTCATACTGTAACAGAGGTAAACAGCCCCAACATCATATAAGTTTGCACCTCTTTCTCCTTATACTCTGCTATAAGTACACTAGGATTTACCATGGACACATCTACAAAAACCAGCACTTGAGCACACATGTCCCACACCATGTTCCCCAATGTCATCTTGCCTCTCACTTCTGTATATATAAAATTTTTTTATTTCTTTAAAAATGATATATGCCACTTTTTTGTCTATTCACTACTATTTTTAGGGGAGCTTAGCTATTTGGACAATGAAATCACATAATCAAAGTACACTCAGCCACTCAGTATTGACTTCCCTAAGTATATGTAATAGGAGAATATAAACAGTTCCCACAAGGCAAGTTTTGAACCCTCAAATACAGAGAGATGAAAAACATTCTCATTCTACGTAACTTTGGACAAGTTACTGACCCCCTTTAAGACTCAGTTTTCTCATAGACAAAATGAAGATATTAATAGTACCACATATGTGTTATCAAGATTAAAAGGTACTGTCACAAAGTGAAGGTTCATAGATATTATTAATATTATTGTAGTGAATGGAAGGAAAGATGATTCCAATGATCCCCACCTGCTGGTGTTCACTCTTCTTCCCTTGAATTGGAGCAGGATCTATAACTTTCTTAAAAGCAACAGAATATGGCTAAGGTAATGGAATGCTACTCCTGTGATGACATTAAACAGCAAAGGTGATCAGAGATGTCACTTCCATGATTATGTAACATTATATAACACCCCATTTTAGAAAAGTGATGCTACAGACACTTCTTTTAGGTTTGATGAAGTAAGGGATCATGTTGGAAAAGCCCACATGGCGAGGAACTGCAAGCAGCCTTTAGGACTTAAGGGGAGCCCTCAAGTCAATATTAAGAACAAGCTTGGGCCCTAGATCATTCATCTACAAGGAAATGAATTTTGCCAACAATCTGGATAAGCTTGAATGTGGATTCTTTACAGGTCACTCCTTCAGAGGAAAGCACAGTGCACATGGCATCATGATTGCAGCCTTGGGAGATCCAGAGCAGAGCACCCTGCAAAAGCCATGCCATCTTCTGAACTACAGAAACTGTGAGATAATTAATGCATTGTTTTAAGCTGCTACATCTGTGGTGATTTATTATATAGTAATAGGTAAATAATATAACTATGCATGGCAAAATAGTAGGAATCATGAAGAACATGCTTCTTAAGTTAAAAAAATATTGCCTAAGACTTTGGATTCATATTAAACAGAGTTGATAAATCTTGAGTTCTGTTAAAGATTTCAAAGAACTTCATGGTGTAAGAGATGGATCTTGAAAGTGATTTGGTCCAACCCCTCTTCCCCATCATTTTTCACGGCGGGGGGCACTCTAAAAAGCTTATATAACTGGCTCCAAGTTCTGTGGCCAGCTAATCATGGAACTGGAACTTGAACTCAAGTTTTTGACCTAATGTCACAAAACTGTCTCCAAAGCTGTGATTTACCATTTTGGTGAGACTTTGTTGATTCTGACTTAATACCATTTAAATCAAACACAGAACATTTAACAAATATATCTTAGATAATCATCTGACAATAATTATCCAACTTCACCTGCAAGTCACTTACTGACACTCTGATATGGCTTTTTTCAAGGTTACATTGGGTTGATGTGGTACCTGTCAAAGATCAAATATGTAAGAAACACTGTAGAAACCGAGTAAATGCAGAGCAACCAAGGCTCTGTCAGAGAGTATAAAAGCATTGACATAAAGGGTAAAAGGTTCAGTTAATCCATGAAAATGTCGCCACACACTTGGGATCTTTGTCTGAAGGTTAAATGTCATAGACTAAGTGTCAGATGTTGCCAGCAGCCACAGTGCCTGAATCAACTTGGACGACGAGCTTGGTGACAGATGCTACAATCACACTGCCGGTGTTCCCAAGTCAGATAATGTGACCATCTTAAAATCAGAATGTAATTCTAAACAGCACATTTTCTTTCAATATTTATAGTGGTTGATGAACCAGGTTCTCCTTATTACAAGTAAGAAAGTCCATCACTCCATTTCCTCAGATGAGTAAGTCCCAAAGATCTAGTATACAGCAATATGACTATAGTTAATACACTACAGTATACTGTGTACTTAAAATTTCCTCAGAGGGCAGATCTTAAGTGTTCTCACCATGGGGGAAAAAAGGTAACCATATGAAGTAATGGATTTGTTAATTAGCTTGATCGTGGTAATTATTTTACAACATATATGTGTATCAAAACATCAAGTTGCACACCTTAAGTATATACAACTTCTACTTTCCAAAGTACCTTAATAAAGCTATAGGTTAAAGGGTACAAGTGATGTGATATCCAGGCTATATATGCAAATTTTATATGCAACATATTTTTAAATATATTTGAATATATATTCTGACAATGAAGCACATTTTTGGAATTCAGGATTATCCTGGGAAACTGTGTTATATATTTGTTTTTCCATCTCTTCTTTCTATTCTCTTTCATAATTTGAATCCTCTGAATTCTTTCATTTACTATCTGGATAATTTTGAAGAGTCAATTACCCAACTCTGAGCTTCTTCTTTTATATCTTGTTTGCTAAAAGATGGTCTTGTAGTATAAATAGAGTCATATATATGTAAAATGTTTAGTGTTGTATTTATTGCATAAATTACTATCTTTGTCTTTTTTCTCATTTTCCCTATGGGAGGCAACTTTCTATTTTCCCAAAGTTTTTTAGACCTTTGAATAAGAAGAGGACAGAATTCCCAAAGTTAATAAAGTAACTTTCCTTTTTTTCAAAGTTGCTGGTTTATAGTGAAGCATTTGTTTTAGGTGTGACACTTCAACTCCAATCCAAGCCCTATCTTAAGGTTTGCATGGTACCTGTAAGGCAGAACCGAGTCAAGCATGGAACCTTAATGTCTGTTTTGCCCAAGCATGGCGAAGGGCAGAGATCCATTCCATGCTTTAAGACAGCCAACCTTTTAGCAAATGAAGAGGAAAATTGAACTTAAGTCAGAAAGGGAAAATAAATTCACTTGTCCAGTAAATTTCTTTAATCAACAAAGTGGTTTTTCAAGACTCTCATTCAATGTCACAAAGCTTGCTAGGTGTTTTTACCCAGATACACAAGGTCATAGTAAGTTTTTGTTTCAAAAAATATAGAGTAGAAACATAGGAAAGTTCACTGGCAAAAGAAGTTGCCAAGCTGGTATAAAGGTGTTTGGAAAAATTTAATACACTCTAATTTATCTCTGGATCAGGTTTAAAACAGAATAAGACCCAGTACAAAAGAAATATTATTAGTATACCTGTCAACTATTAAGAACTTCATAGACTGTAATTCCCTAGCTTTCTCCCACACTCTAAATGTATGAGTGTTTGAAAAAAATAGGGTAAAACCACATGTAATTTACCCAGTCATGTATCACAGCTTGCTCTGCTAGAGAAGGTAAGTAAATGAGCAAATCTGTCAGCAACCCAGAATAAAATGAGGGTGGAACTGGGACCACAAAGTAGGTATGTCACATTCAAACCCTTTCAGAAAAATACTAGTAACACACAAATTTAAATGTGAAAATAAAAGCTTCTATTCAAGAATTTTATTTTTATACCATTTTCTCTTTGTACCTTTCCTAATGTTCTTCTTAGTTTTTCTTTTGCACTGCCTGTATGTACAATACTCAGACACTTGAGTGAAGCTTAACACATAATTGAAATATCTGAATGTTTTGTCTACTTCGTTCTAAGCATGTAAATATCCTGAAATATCTTAATATGCAGAAACATCCAGTTATTTTATGATATTCAGAGGAAACAGTTATATAGTAAACTAAATTTTAAACATCAGTGTTATACAGTTAAATGATTACTTCCATTTTTTTTTAACTTAGGCTAGTGGTCAATTTCCTATTTAGAACTTATAATTATTTTTTATTTTCATTTTCCTGATTAAAAACTGTCTTCTCCACCATTACATTGATTCTCTTTTTAATTGTTTTGGCTGTTTTCCCTCTTCTTTCCCTATCTTTTCCCACAAATATGTTGTTTCTAGATCCTCTAAAATTTGCCCAAGTACATTTTTTAGTCTCCTTCTCTTTTGGAAAAATTCCCAGAAGGCAATTTTTCTTTCTATAACTGTTATTGCAAGACTGGGAAGAAGAAAAAGTCAAGAGGGTGTATATCTCTCTGCAGTCAGTACTGCTGAGTCTTCAGGGAATGCTTCTCCCTTTAGCAGGGAGTGAGGGTAGGGAAGGTGTGGCCAGTGCAGGCAACATTTTACCCACCCACCAAGCTCTACAATTGGTGTTTTGTTTCTCTCTTAAGTGCAGGAGTACCAGCTACCACAGATCGGAGAGGAGTTTACCTAGTCTGTGAAACAACTGTGATGGGATTGCATCATTTATGTGACATTTTAATAAACTGTGTATTTGTTTATAGACTATATAAACAGACATAAACCTATATTTTCTAATCAATTAAATAATTAAGCACAATTCATGTGTAAATGATTATTTTATATGCAGTGTGATTTCTGAAAACTTAATTTTTCAAAGTATATGCCTTCCGCACATTAAACTTTCCCAAATGGAGATTCGCAATCTCCAGACTCTGAAGCATAAATCAGAAATCTGTTCTTCTAGCCCAATACTTCAAGAAAACTCTGACTGTCAGATTTCTGTGCTAGCAGCTTTTGTCAGCATAGCTTCTCAAGCCATTCATTTTTTTTCACGTTCTCCCATGGAGAAATGCACAACAGATCCTCTGTTCTCTTTTCTCCTCCATCACTGATTTAAGGTTAATCTACAAAATGTTTAAAAAGTTTAATTCTGAGTCAGGTGCTCAGTATATGCTTAAAGGAGAGGTGAGTTCACTTGAAATGCATGTTGGCTGAGTCCGCCCATGTAAAACAAAATGAAGGAATGAGACAGCACCTACACATATTAAGGCAAAAAACATATGCCTGAAATATCTTGAGGACTGAGGCCAGACTTTGTAAAATGTTACTTTTTGGTAGGACTGAAACACAGCCATATGGATTTTTCGTATCACTTTGCATGAGCAGAGGAAACCTATGATGATTTCATTTTATCTACTACTTTCTCTCTTCACAGAACTCAACAGATTTAACAAACACTATTTAATCTTCTCTGGTAAGTTCTTTTTAACTGAACTTTTCTCTGTCTTGTCAGCGGAACTTTTAAAAATGACTGTTAATTAATTTCTCGTTAAATTGTGACACTAGACTCAAAGTGGGTAAAAAATTCCATAGTAGTAAGAAGGTAGAAGTCATTAGTAGAAAATCACTGGTAAAATCAGAGCTAGTTCTATGTGACCACTGCTGACCTGTGTTAGAATGCCCAAATCTGCTTTTTGGCTTTTTACTTGATGATTTCTCTTAACCCCTGTCTCCTAACATGCACACAAACGCACACCTCTGTCTGGGACTTATGCTTTAGGCTCTCTGAATTTTGGAATCTCAGTCAACATGAAGTTCAGGAAAGGTTTTAATAGGTTCACTTGCACCAAGGTTGAACAGCTAAAACGCTTAACTCACTTTACTGGGAGAAATTCTTAGGCATCTCAAAATCTGATTTTGAAAATATTAGGTTAGGGTGAAAGGTATTTATGTCCTTTTCTTCCGGTGCTTAAGATAATACCTTTTCCTTCTTCCATCTTTGATCCAGCTTTTTGCTCAGAGTTTAGTATGCTTTAAATAACATAAAAGTCTATGTCTTACCTTTGTGAAAGAGAATATGATGATTTAATCTCTAAATAAGTAATCATATATCCTGATTGACATCTTAACTATCAATAATTAATTATTGATACTTAATCATTATTAAGAGTTCCTTGTTTCACTCTAAACTGTACTTCATGTTAGACAGTAAAATTAATGTCAACCTATGAATAAGAGAAAAGTTTAGCTGTGTGCGTGGTCATCAGATGTCTTTCCTCTACCTCCTTGCTCTCTCTTACATAAAAATGTGATTTCTTTGAGGAAATATCTCACATCACTCATACCACATCTTATAACCATGGAAGCTCCTTCTTGCTATCTTTCATAGTTACTACACTCTTTCATCTTATGCTGTATATTCTCAGCTCTCAGTCCCTCTGCTATGCTCAAGGAACCAGAGCAAAATAGAAAAAGAGGCTCATAAAGAAGATACAGAACTACAAAACTCTAAAGCATTTGAAAATTTTACAGGTATTTTGTTCCTCCCCTATTCTGTTTGGTACCTAATACTATAACCCCAAAAAAACCTGCTTTCAAAAAGTATACAACACAATTAATTTTTCATATTACTATACACTTAAGTACCAAACACTAAGTAAATAAGGTTAGAATACATAGGGTTTCTTTTCTTCCCTTTTTTTTTGTATACGATAAGGATTTTTAAAAAATATATTGATATAAATAAATAATTTTCTGAGTAAATGAAACCAACTATTATTTTCCAAATATATCCATGTTTAGTTGTTTCTGTGCTAATTAAATAATGTTAAAAGAGTAAGAAAGACCTTTAATTTTTAGCTTATTCTATTTTCTACCACTTTGATTTAATACAAGGAAAGCAAGCAAATACTTTAAGGTCAATGTCAAAAGCAGGGGAGAAACACCATCTATTCCTTCTGATGAATAGTCACAACTTTCGAGGAAATAAATAAATAAACCAAAGCATAGCTTGATGCCCATATATTCAGGGAAGCTTACCTTGTCCTGAAACTTGTAATGATAAAAAGGGGCATCCAAGCTAAGATACTCTTACATTCCAAGAAGTTACACATGCTGACATCCCTATATCATTTTATCTCCATTATAGTACCAGGCATCAGACACCTAGTATTTCCATTGTACCTCACAGATTGTATCTGAGTCTTGTCCCTTTTCCACAATCACTTGGATGGCTGTAAAGGGGTCTCTCCCCAACTGTAGTCTTACTGACAAATCCTCTGTGAGATTAGGAACCCTCTAAATTTTATTCATCCTGAGTGAATGACTGTTTTGATGTTATAAACCATATGGTAATTACTAATTGTCAGTGACTGGACAAAAGAGGTTTCAATAACCCCGCCTCCAAAAAAAAGATAAAATGTTTATGAATCAATGAAACAGTGCAGGTTTCAAGACTGGAAGCGGAAATATGCATAGGGAAAAATACATGAGAACATTAGGATATATTCTCTCAGCTAGCTGATGGAGGATAACCACATAGATTTTGGGGGAAAGGTACACAGAAGTGAGAATTCTTTTATTCTGTATCTATTAGTTATTGAGCATCTACTAGGTGTCATCATTTTTCTAGGTGAAGGACATTCACTTAGAAATAAGATTTTGAAGTATTTTTAGGAAGAGTCAAAGTAATATCAGATGGTGACATGTTCTATAAAGACAAGAAGAAAAGAAGATAGAATAAAAAGTGCTGGGGTCATTTTGATTAGTTGGTTAGTGAAAGCCTCTTTGGGAAGGTGTTATTTGAGCTGAAACTAAAATTACAAGAAAAAAATCAGTCATCAGACCACCCAGGTAAAAGTTTATGGCAAAAGGACAAAATGCAGAAAAGAAAGAGGATGCACAGAACACAGGGGTCCACACAATGAAATTGTTAGCAGAGTTGACCATTCCTGGCATCTAGACAGAATCAGCTAGGTCAAAGATCCTCAGTAGGTTCAGTGTACTAAGATGAACAAAACTAGTTGTAAAATCTCTACCAATTACAAGAAAAAAAAAACCAAAACATACCAAAGAAGTCAATTTTTTCTGATTAATATTAAAAAGACTGACTTGAAGTTTTGGTTCTAAGACTTCTGGACCAGATAAGGGCATGGGACAAATTTCAGTCTGTTGCTAACTAGAACAAGCATCAGATCCTTGGGCTGCAGCAGAAAGCAGCATTTTGACAACCCTGCAACAAAACAGAGTTCATATCTTCAGCTGTAGCCCCAGCTAGGACTCATCCTCTGCTAACTCCTGGTTTTGCCACCTGCCTCCTTTCTCATCACTTTCCCCTCCCAGAACTTTTCCAGCTCTTTCACTCTTTAACACTCTGTTCCAACATTTCTTTTTTCACAATTCCACCACACATCTGTACACTGTATTGTGTGTTCACCACCCCAAATCTCCATCCATTACCATTTATCTCCCCTATTCTCTTCTTAACCGAGCAATCTACTTTTTAAAAAAAATATTTTATTGTTGTTCAATTACAGTTGTCTGCATCCTCTCCCCTCCCCTCCCCCTACCCCCTCCAAACCCACCTCCTTCCCCTTCTTCCACCCTCTCCCTTGCTTCTGTCCATGGTCCTTAATAGTAGTTCCTGAAAACCCTTCTCCCCATAGTCCCCTCCCCACTCCCCTCAGGCTATTGTTAGATTGCTCTCAATTTCAATGTCTCTGGTTATGTTTTTCTCACTTTTTTCTTTTGTTGATTATGTTCCAGTTACAGGTGAGATCATATGGTATTTGTCCCTCACCACCTGGTTTATTTCACTTAGCATAATGCTCTCCAGTTCCATCCATGCTGTTGACCTGGGAACTTAAGGTGAAATATTAGTCCTATTGGAAAAACAGATTCCAAGTTTCAAACGCCCTTCCAAATCATTTTGTGCTGTGGATTTACAAATTAGAACACTGATATGTCTTAGTTCTTCCTCCTCTCACTTCATATGCTTTGTTTTCCTATTCTTTATATGTGCATTAAGCATCTCCTTACTATGGTTAGTCCATTATTAGCCTGGTTCGCCCTGATTTCATGTATGTGGACTTGACCAAGTTATTGGTACCATTTAACCTTTCTATTTTTAGTCATCTTATTATTATATGTTCTTCATTATCTATGGTTTGTAAATTTCTCATCAATGACATATATTTCTGTGTTTTATTTAAACATTTTGTATAATGGTATATCTACAAGCCTCTATAATTTAGCTTCATTTATCTTGGTTCAGTTTGTGTTTCTTTCTCTCTCCTTCTCCCTCCCTTCCTTTTGGCTTTGGGTTTCTCCATCTGTCACTTTGTGTATCCTCCTCTCTCCCTTCTCTACTCCCTTCTCTCTTACACAGCGCCACCCATAATGGCATGATTTTGTATATGTGCTTGTCTTACCTGAATAGGTCAAATATGGACTTCTGGACTTATTTAGAATAACAGCACTTCTATTTGTCATACCTGGGACAGTACTGAGGAACCTAGAGCACTGCTTCTTCTTACACAACCTTTCTGCTTTTTTTCCCTTCCCTTCCCTCCCCTTCCCTTCCCTTCCCTTCCTTTCCCTTCCCTTCCCTTCCCTTCCCTTCCCTTCCCTTCCCTTCCCTTCCCTTCCCTTCCCATTCCATTCCATTCCATTCCATTCCATTCCATTCCCTTTTTCTTTCTTCCTTTCTTCCTTTGTTTTTCCCTGCTTGGCATTCCCAATCTTGTGTTTCTTGTTTCCTTGCCCAACATTCCCACTGTCCTAGCATCCCATCATTTGAACAATGTGCTCCTTCTCCTTATACCTTCACTAATCCTCAATAAACTACTCATCTCTTATATCTGCAGTGGGAAAAATAGGTTTACCTGGCTATAAGTTTTCATTTAGTAGACACAGTTTGTTTTGTCAAATATAACACAAAGTATATAAGCATATTACATTTTTTTTAATCCCAAAACACATTTTTTCCAGCAGGTCAAACACAGTTTAATCTATGAAAATCAACTCTGGTACTATTCTGTCCTAGATCATTTTGCTAAAACTAGATATGAAACATTCTAATATTCTTGGGTTTTTTGTTCCCCTGAATCCCATTCAAGGACATGACTGATCTTTCATTCTCTAATATACTCTTATATCCTCTTTTTTATATTAATTTCCCCAGTTGAATTTCTCCTTCCCCTAGAAATCACAAGATCTTAAAATGTCTTATCAATTTTCCTTCTACTCATCGCATACCTTATACTTTATTTCACAGCACATTTCTATGTTTGGAATT
>PVJI01025156.1:0-20873 GCA_004026765.1 Micronycteris hirsuta | reverse complement strand
TCTCTCCCCTCTTTCTTCCTCCCTGCCCCTCTCTCTAAAAATAAATAAATACAATCTTTAAAAAATAAAAAGAAGGCAAGATTTGTATATTTTATTCCCTGAAATTTTCTCTAGCAACATGCTCTCTTGGTCCAGAATGTCAGTTACATTGATCTGTAAGTCCTGTTAAATTGGGTGAGTGAGTGCTGAAACTGGAACAGCTGTTCTCCTCCTGCATTGTTCTCAGTATTGGTCAGCCACGTGACCACCGAGTGGAGCTGACTGAAAGCAGCACTACCAAGTGTGCTCATAGTTTGCCTTCATCGCTTTCCATTTTAATGAGTGCCTTAAAATTTTCTTATGTTAAATGAATGTTTTTTCAGCCTAGAATCAAGAGATTTCCTGGCATTTAAATAAGTAATGACATGAGCTCCTAAAGTTTATAAGGAATATAGTTTAGCATGTAGTGATTCCCAAATACAATTTCCCTCACAAAATGCAATAAGTCAGCACTAAACTATTTAAAGAACTACTTTAAATCTTTAATAATTTAATAAATACAACACTGAAGTTGTGCTCAAATCATTTGAACTTCTTTCTTTATGGAGGTTTTCATTTTTGTTGTTCGTTTTGATTATTATGCATTTTTTAATCAAACCTGTTTAGCATTTACAAAAGTCCTCATGTACAAGGAGACAAGTAGAAGCAATGAAGCCGACTTGAGATGTACATACTGGGCGGACAGCTAGGCTCACTCACTAGTGAAGAGTCTCACTCACACATATAAGCCAGATAGTTAGTACCTTGATGCAAATTTGTAACCTTAGCAAATCACAACCCATAATGGGAATCAGAATCATTTATAAGTGGTTAAACCATGAAGGTTTAATTTGTGCATGCTAAAATCCACTATATTTAAAGTGAGTTAGCCAACACTAATTAGCCCTTCCCTTTTTTGCTACTTAATCACTTTGTGGGAGAAAAGTAAATCACCAAGACACAGCTCCATCCCTGAAAGTTCCTTCAGTCTCCAAGTGAACCTCCCAAAACCTTGCCAAGCAGCTCAGTGGAAGAGGGACAGGTGGGACACCATAGTTTCTTTTTTCAGGGTTCATGTTTTTATTGGAAAGAGCACAGATTGGGGGTCTGGATATCTGCCATTTCTTAGCTATGATCTTGATCATGTCATTTAATTTTTCTGGTCTACAGTTTACAAATCAAAACAGGACCTCTTAGGGCAGAAAATATCTGTTAAGCTCCTGAGCTTCAGAATCAAATGTCCACATGCCTGTTTGAGAATTCCACTTGGATATCCTCGGCAATCCATTAAACATCTCAAAGGTAACAAAACTTCGATTTGTTTCTATCTTGGTCTTGACTCATTTCAGTGAAGGATTTCACCATACAAGAGTATCCAGTTTTTCTGGACGAGAACCTTGGAGTTAGACATCACTGAGACAGCAGTGTAGGAGACCCCGGGCTCCTTCTCCTCACAAAGATTAACAATTGACGGCTGCTCACTAACAAGAATAGCTCTAGAATCCACATAAGAAACTTCAGCACCACAGTGAAACAAAAAGCCTGAGAATAACTGCACAAAAAGGAAGGAAGAACAGCCTCATTTTGCCTGCATCATCCCATGCTCCAGGCTGGCATTGCTCAGCACCAGGAGGGGACTTCCAGCTGGAAAGGGAAAGGTGAGCACCCAACTCCCCCAGCCTTTTGGGTATGACATGAAGGTGCTTCTGCTTGGCATCCCCTAGACTGACAAAGTTGAGAAGAATAGGAACAGCTAGGAAGAAGAAGGAAGAAAGAACAGGGGCTACCAATATACGCCACACAGCAGCTGCAACTGTTTCCCAGGGACCTGCTCTACAGACGCCCCTGGCAGCTTTCTTCATTGAAGAAACAAAGGGCCAGCTCAACTGCCACAGACCCATTGCAGATTTCACTGGGTTTGATACTCTCGTTCACTGACTGCAGTTACCTGAGTCCCTCCCTGCTTCCTCTCCTCCGTCTGCTGCCAGGGAGCCCACGACCTGCTCAGGCAGCCTGTCCAGGCCTCTGCAGCTGTGTGAGTCTGAGATTCCAGTCTAGACCTCCTCAGCTGATGCTCTCCACTGTGTGTGCATTCCCTTAGGGCTACCCTTCCAGCCGTGCATTGCACACCTGTCACTGGCCTCCATTAATGTGTGTGTACTCATGGGAAAATACTGTAATCATGGAAGTACACACTGACAGCCAAGACCCACAGAGCTGTTTGTGGGCTCAGCTTTGGCTTATCTCCTGTCATTGGCTTATATGCCTGGGCTCACCTGTAACCAGTCCACCCGGCTGTGAACCTGCACTCCTCCAGCCTGAACCTATCACTGGCCTTCACTGCTGTGTGCACACCTATGTGGAGACTGTGCAGCCATAGGAGGGCACAGTGACAGCTGCTTGTGCCTGAACTCAACCCTATCTCCTGTCACTGGCCTGCACTAGCGGGTTCACCTGCAGCTAGGCCTCCCAAATGCATGCCTATATGCCTCTGGCCTGACTCCCAACACTGGTCTCCACTGCAATGTTGCCCACAGCATTACCCAGTAGCCGCATGATGCACACTGACAACCAGGGCCCCTTCAACTGCCAGTGCACCTGCACTTGGCCTTAGCCTGTGCTGCTTGGCCTGGCCCCCATCGCTATGTCTGCAATCAGCCCCTGTCAATATCAGCACCTGCCACTGGGCCCCAAAGCTCAGAATGTGCAGACCACTGGCCCTGGTCACCTCTAGTGCCGGGCCCGGTCCCCAGTCACTGGACTTGGAGGCACCACTGAGAACCCCAAGAATCCTTGCAGCCTCCATGGACTTTCCTGAGTTCTTTTCAAAGACCAAACAGTTGCCAGTGCTGTGGCCACCAGTGGCCTGAGCCAACAAATCACCACTTCCCACCCATCCTCTGGCCACCAGACAAGGAGCTGCCACACTCCCCTGTACTTGGCACTCTGTACTTCATAGCATGCTCCCGGGTGTCCCAACCCATAGATGAAGGACTTGTTATTTTTTTAAATCACAGTCCGTATAGCCTGACGAGGTGACTGCTCCTTCAAATGTGCAGACACCTACACGGGCTGCAGGGACCCCAAAGAACCGGGGAAACGCGCTCCACCAAAGGAATACAGGAGACTTCTAGTAACTGATCACAAGGAAATGGAGATACAGAAAACGCCCAAGAGAATTCAAAAGAATTGTTTAAAACACGCTAAAAGGGTTACAAGAGAACACAGATAAAGAACTTCTGTCCTTGGAAACACTGAGCTGATGATAATCTTAGAGCCTGTGCACTTGTGGTCATTTCTGCTTGGAAAACTCTGCCTAAGATGCGTGTTTGAATGTCTCCTCTTCACCATGCAGGTCCTTTCCACATGTCACTGAGAGGAACTTCCTTGGCAGGCAGCTGACAGTGGCCTTTCCAGCTTCCGGTCACACTGTCTTGTCCCACTGCTTGCTTCGCTTTCTTTGTAGCACTAGGCATCACTGAAATTATCTTAAGTTTTTATTATTGATTTATTTGTAAGTTTCCCAAGGGCAAGAATTTTGTTCATCATTGTATTCCTAGTGCTTTTAAAAGTGCATAGTAGGTACTCAATAAATATTTGTTGAAGAAAAATAATACAATGTATGTATCTTTAAATCTCTATTTACTAACATGTTAATCAGATACTCTCCCACAGCCTACAACGATCTTGGAAACGCAAGGATTCTGGGATTGCCAAACTAAGAAGATAATCTTTTCTATCATTCTCCATATGTCCCCACACCCTGAAGGTGACTCCCTTATCAGTGATTTTTTGAGGTCTATAAAAATATTTACTTTATGATGATCACTGTTGGTTCTTTCAATGTGGAACAATTCAGTCCTGCCATCACATTTGTTCCCATATTGGGAGAATTCTGACAATTTCTACTGAATTGTTGATGCTCCTCTTGGTTCATGATATGGAAAGCACCTATTGGAAAGGAGGCTTCCATTTTCTGCATCCAAATGTGAGAACATATTCTCTTATTCTCCACTGAAATATAAACTGCTCATTCTTTGCTGGCATTTATAATTATCCACAGCATTCCACTCTCAGAGAATCTGAATCAGTCTAAGTTTAATTAAGAGACCAGGCAGGGCTCTGAATTTTGCTTCCAAGGGGAAAGCTATGGCCAAAGACTTGAGAGAAGAAAAATAAGATAATTTGTCACAGAACTGAATTTGTCTTGGGAGGAAAAATTAATTTCCTTTAAAAAGTTGAGAACTCTTCAATAAACATTAGGGCCACTGCTCAGAAATTGGCTTTCCAATATTGCTTCCTTTATGAAAACACTTTCTAAGTGATGTACCCCTTCTTAATAACCATGATGGCCTTGACAAATAAAAAAGAATTATATTTTCTAATTCTCTTTTGTTAATCAACAAAGGATGAGAGAAGAATGTTGGAATCCAATTTTATTTCCAAAGGCTATAAGTCTTTAATTTTACATCCTCATGTTTTCTTGCCTGAAGCAGTAGTATTTTATGATGATTTAATTCCCAAAGTGTAAAAGACAGAGCCCACAGACATCCTTACCGCTATCGGTAGACAGTATCCACTTTCCTGTTATCAATATCCACTTACTATTTACTTAACACTTCCCTTTTAATAATCTTACATTCTTAAAAAAATTGACCTGGTGCTAAGCCAAGCATAAATATAAATTTACAGGTGAAAAATTAAAGCAAATATTATAAAAGTAGCCAATTATAAATGTAGGAGAAAACTGATGTAAGAGAACAAAATAATTGTACCACTTTTGTGTCCCTGCTGTCGTTGCTGAAGAAAGACAATTTTGGCTTAATCACTGACATGCTTAGAATCCAGTCTGTAGTGAAGTCAACTGCATAGTGATTAACATAGCTGAGTCAGTTTGTACTTAAACCACCAACAAAACAAACAACAAAGAAAACCAACAAATAACCATTTCATGTCGGGCTGTATCGGCTCTCTCTTGCTGCCATAAGAAATTACCACAAACATTGCTGCTTAAAACAACACACATTATCCCTCAGCTCTGGAAGCCGGAAGTCCAGGTAGGTCTGACTGGTTCTTCTGTTTTGGGTCACACAAGATGTTTGTTGGCCAGCGTGGGCCCTTACCTGGAGGCTCTGGAGGAGGGCTCATTTCCAGGTTCATTCATGTTGGTGGCAGAATTCAGTTCCTGCAAGTTGCAGGGCTAAGGTCCCTGATTCTTCGCTGGTTATCATCCAGAGCCTCCTCGAGGCTGCCTGCACTCTTCATGTCTCACCCTCCTTCAAAGGCTTTCAGTCTCTCTGATTCCTGTCTACCTCATCTCCTCACCTCCCACCAGCTGGAAGGAGTGTTCTGTGTTTAGGGGTCCATGTGATTAGATTGGGACCACCTGGATAATTCAGAATACTCTTTCTCTCATTAGGTCCATAACTTAATTACATCTGCAAACTCCCCTTTGCCATAGTCACGGATTTCAGATACTAGGAGTGGACATCTTTGCAGGACTGTTTTACACATCACACGGGCTTATGAAGTCCCACCTGATAGAAGGGCTACCTCTCTCTCGTTTCAGTATGTCGCAGTCACACTAGCCTTTCTGTTTCTTCAGTATGCCGTCCCTGTTCTTCCCTTGGGATCTCTGCACTTGCTGTGCCTTTAGCTGGGGGTGCTGTGTCTGCAGATCTTCATTAAGCAGAGACTTTCTCCTCATTCAGTCCAAGTGTAAATGGCGCCCCTCCTCTGAAAGTCAATCCCTGGTCCTCCTTGTAAAGCTGCCTCCCAGTCTTTCAGTCACTCTATCCCGTTACATTATTTCATTTTCTCTATAAATTATCTTTGTTATTTGCTTGTCTACCTATTTATTGTTGTGCTTCCACCTGCCACGATTCCGGGGCTGGAGCCTCCTCGCTCACTACTACACCACCTGAGTCATGGTGTCCACGCCTAAAACATGGGGGGAAGTCGATATTTGTTGTCTAACCTATTTTAGTTTTTCCTTTGAATGAATGAAATTAACCATTTTGTACCACTTTATCTTTTAGTTTTGCCGAAATGTTATTTTAATGAAAGATATTGTAATAAATACATTTCATCTGCCATGAAAATAAGTACAGGATTAAGTCTGAAACAAAGCCAGATGGCAAGGAAACTGGGCAGTTGACTTGTGCTGCGCGGTGTGGAGCGGAGCTTCTCCATCCTGGCTGCACATTAGAACCACCTGGGAAACGTGAACAGGAAATGGATTTTCAGGGCCCATGCCAGACTGATTAAGGCAGAGTCTTTGGAAATGGGGCTGGCATAGGGGTGTCCAACCTTTTGGCACCTCTGCACCACACTGGAAGAAAAATAGTTGTCTTAGGCCACACAAACACTAACAAAAACTGATGATCAGGGAAAGGAAGGTTTTAAATAAATTTACGATTTTGTGTTGGGCCGCATTCATAGCTATCCTGGGCCGCATGTGGCCTGTGGGCCATGGGTTGGACACCCCTGAAAGTCTTCCCGGTATCCTCCCATGATGACCAGCAGCTGTTGCAAGGGCTGCAGAGCTGGAAGATGGAGCTGAAGCTGGAAAAATGCAGGGTGCAGGGCCCACCCGAGCACCCCAGGGGAAAGGGCCACAAGTAGAGGCAAGAAATTCATGCACTGCTGCCACACCTATCGTTCTACAACCACATGTTCAAGTTTGCTAGGGCTGCCATCGTAAGTACCAAAAGCTGGGGGACTTAAAACACAGAAGTTATTGCCCCATAGTCTGGGGGCTGGACATCCAAGATGCAGGTGCTGTCAGAGTTAGCTCCTTCTGAGGTCTGTGGGAGAGGGGTCTGTTCCCGACCCTGCCCTCGCTTCTGGTATTTCACGGCAACCTTGGGCGTTCCTTGGCCTGTGGGTCTCTGCCCTCATCTTCACATGGTGTTCTCCTTGTGTGGATGTGTTTCTCTAAATGTCTCTTTTTTGTAAGAATACCAGTCGTATTGAATGAGGGGACCACCCTACTTCAGTGTGACATCATCTTGAGTAGTTACATCTATAACAACCCTATTTACAAATAAGGTCACAATCTGAGGTGCTGGAGGTTAGGACTCCAACATATGATTTTTTTGGCAGGGATGGGGGACAAAATTCAACCCATAAAACTAGACAAAATACATTCCCCGACTGTTTTCAGTCCTAGTCCAGGAACGAGGTCCTGTTAGAGTGGAAGCACACGCGGTGAGGCCTGGCTCAGCCCCAGCAGAGCCCTACGGTCTCTCTGCACTAAGGAGGCAGAAATGGGCTGCTGAGGCAGCTGGAATTGGCCAAGCAGAGTCCAGGAGAGGGAAACTGTGAGGAAGGCTAGGAGGCGGGGCCAGAATTCTATCAGGAAGTTCCCTGCAGGTGCTCAGCCAAGGGCAGGGCTGCATATGCATAGGGCAAAGGGTGACCACTGCAAAGCTGCAAACTAAAAGGAAATACCAGAGACAGTTCAGCGCTGGGGATGCATAGGTGCCAGCTCAGCCAGTGTATCAAGGACAGGTGGACCACTTTTGACATTCTACTGAGACCCCAGAAAGTCCACACCCTAGGACTAAAGCACAGGTGGCAAACACAAGGCCTGTGGGCCGAATCCAGCCCTCCAGCTCCTTTTATCTGGCCTGGCACCTTGTTTCTACCTGGAGGCAGCGCCGAGGTCTCACTTAACTGTTAAGGAATACTTACATTTATACAGTCCTAAAATTGCATTTGGTCCTCTGAAGGCAACTGCGAGGCTGATGTGGCCCCTGGTAAAATTGAATTTGACACCCCTGGGCTAACGGCAAAGTGAAATATACTCACACTGACAAGATAAATAAATGAATCCAAGCCTGAACAAATGGATTAAATTAACCCTTCCTTGACAACACAAACACTGATCAAAGGAAGACAATCAACCCAGATTCTCCACAATGTGTTATTCACAATATCTAGTGGATTATGAAAAATTATGGGCATGCACCCTGGCTGCTATGGCTCAGTGGATTGAGTGCCGGCCTGTGAACCAAAAGGTCACTGGTTCAATTCCCAGTCAGGGCACATGCCTGGGTTGCAGGCCAGATCCCCAGTTGGAGGTGTGCAATAGGCAACCGCACATTGATGTTTCCCTTCCTCTCTTTCTCCCTCCCTTGCCCTCTCTCTAAAAATAAATAAATCTTAAAAAAAAGAGAGAGAGAGAGAAATTATGGATATGCAAATCCGTAGGAAAATGTGATCCATAGTCAAGAGCAAAATGAGTCCATAAGCCTCAACTCCTGCATCTCACCAACCTAGAATGAATGTAAACATTAAAATTATAAAACATACAGAAAGGTAGTATATCTGACAAATACCCTTATGACTAGGATGTATGTAGAACTTCTTTAAATCAATGAGAATAAGATATATACTTAGATTTTTTCTTTTTTCTTTTATATTTTTATTTTTAACCAGGTGTTACTTTTATTTATTTTTTTGCTAGTTAACTTTCATTGTATTTTTTCCATTACCACTTATCTTCCTTTATACCCTCTTCCACCTCCACTCACCCTGCTGTCCGCCACAATCACCACACTGTTGCCCACTCCCTTGAGTTCTTTTTCTTTTTTCACTTGATCCCTCTACCCTCCAACCCCCTAATTTTTTTTTAATTTGTTTTTTATCCTCATCTGAGGATTTTTTCTCATTGCTTTTAGAGAGAGAAAGAGAGAGAGAGGGAGAGGGAGAGAGACATCGATGTGAGAGAGAAACATTGATTGGTTGCCTTCTTGTATATGTCTGGACTGGGAAATGAACCTGCAACCTTTTGGTCCATGGGACAATGTTCTAACCAATTGAGCCACACTGGCAAAAGCCCCCCTAATTTTTTTTAAAAGAGATTTTATTTATTTATTTATTTATTTTTAGAGAGGGGGAAGGAGGGAGAAAGAGAGGAAAGGAAACATCAATGTGTGGTTGCCTCTCACTTGGTCCCCACTGGGGACCTGGCCTGCAACCCAGGCATGTGCCCTGACTGGGAATTGAACTGGCAACTCTTTGGTTCGCAGCCCACTCTCATTCCACTGAGCTACACCAGCCAGGGCAACCTGGCCTGCAACCCAGGCCTAATTTTTTTTTTTAAACAAGGCAAAACATCCTGTATACAAGAATTTATACGATAGCCAATGGGCACATGAAAAGGTAAATTAAAAACACTAGGACCAATTCACATGTATCAAAAATGGCTAACATTAAAAAAGAGACTGAAAAAAATTAATGTTGATGAGGATGCAGAGAAAACGTAAGCCTCATACATTGTAGATAATAGTGTAAAATGGTATAGCCACCCTAAAAAACTATTTGGCAGGTTTTTACATAACCATTTCCATTCCTAGGAATTTACTTAAGAGAAATGGGAATTAAAATTTCATGAATAGGAAAATGGATAAATAAATCATGGAATATTTATACATTGGCATAACAGAAAATTAAAAAGAGCGAGCTGAGGGACTTATGGCCAAGATGGTGATGTAAGTAGATATACTTTGCCTCCTCACACAACAACAAATTTGAAAAACAAAAAATAACCAGAACCACAAGAAAATCAAACTGTATGGAAGTCCAACAACCAAGGAGTTAAAGAAGAAACTTTCATCCAGACTGGTAGGAGGGGTGGAGACTGGCAGCCAGGTGGAGAGGACTTGCAGTAAGGGGGCAGCTGGCAGAACATGCTGGTGCACATTTGCATGAGGATAAACTGGGAGGAACAACTAGGGAGTGAGACAGACCGCACAACCCAAGGTTCCAGTGCAGGGAAATAAAGCCTCAAAACCTCTGACTGAAAAACCCATGGGGGTTGAGATGGTGGGAGAAATTCCCAGCTTCACAGGAGAGTTCATTGGAGAGACCCACAGGGTCCTAGAACGTACACAAGCCCACCCACCCAGGAATCAGCACCAGAAGGGCCCAATTTGCTAGTGTATGTTCACTTTGCTTGTGGGGGAGGGGTTGGAGAGGTAACAATGGCACTTGCTCAGCTCTCTCCTGCTTTCAGTCACTTCCTCTGCTACCCCTCCCCCCCATACCATCACAATGCAAGGAGGTGAGTTTCCCCACCCTGGAGGATACTTAAGGCTTCTCTCCTTAATATATAACAGGCACAGTGCCGAGACAAAAAATTATGGCCCAAATGAAAGAACAGATGAAAGCTCCAGAAAAAACACAACTAAGTAATGAAGAGATAGCCAATCTATCAGATGCACAGTTCAAAACACTGGTAATAGAGATGCTCACAGAAATGGTTGAATATGGTTGCAAAATAGAGGAAAATGTGAAGGCTATGAAAAATGAAATAAAGAAAAATTAACAGGGAACTCAACAGTGAAGGGAAGTAAATTGGGACTCAAATCAATGGTTTGGAGCAGAAGGAAGAAATAAGCATTCAACCAGAATAGAATGAAGAAACAAGAATTAAAAAATATGAAGAGAGGCTTAGGAACTTCTGGGACAACTTTAAATGTTCCAACAACTAAATCATAGGGGTGTCAGAAAGAGAAGAGGAGCAGCAAGAAATTGAAAACTTATTTGAACAAATAATGAAGGAAAAACTTCCCTAATCTGGAGAAGAAAATAGATTTCCAGAAAGTCTGGAAGCTCAGAGTCCCAAAGAAATTGGACCCAAGGAGGAACACACCAAGGCACATCATAAATAAATTACCCAAGATGAGAGATAAGGAGAGAATCTTAAAAGCAGCAAGAGAAAAGGAGATAGTTACCTACAAAGGAGTTTGCATAAGACTATCGGCTGATTTCTCAAAAGAAACCTTACAGGCAAGAAGGGGCTGGAAAGAAGTATTCAAAGTCATGAACGGCAAGGACCTACATCCAAGATTATTCTATCCAGCAAAGCTTTCATTTAGAATGGAAGGGCAGCTAAAGTGCTTCTCAGATAAGGTCAAGTTAAAGGAGTTCATCTTCACCAAGCTCTTATTATATGAATGAAATGTTAAAGGGACTTATCTAAGAAAAAGCAGATGATCAAAACTATGAACAGTAAAATGACAACAAACTCACAACTATCAACAACCAGACCCAAAGAGACAAAAACAAAAACAAACTAAGCAAACAAGTAGAATGGGAACAGATTCACAGATATAGAGATCACATGGAGGGTTATCAGCAGGGAGGGGGCAGGGGGAGAATGGGGGAAGAGGTACAGGGAATAAGAAGCATAAATGGTTGGTACAAAATAGGGTGAGGTTAAGAATAGTATGAGAAACGGAGAAGCAAAAGAACTTATATATCTGACCCATGGTCATGAACTAAGGTGGGAGAACGATGGTGGGAGAAGGGGTACAGGGTGGAGGGGAACATTAAGGCAAGAAAAAATGGGACAACTATTATAGCATAATCAATAATATATTAAAAAATTAATAAAAAAATAAAGAGTTAACTTTTCCACTCACCAAAATGGATAAAATTCAAAAACATTGTATTGCGTGAAAGAAGTCAGACCATAAAGATTACCTCCTGAATGTTACCATTTATAGGAAGTTCAAGAATAGTCTATTAATATACAGCAATGGGGTGGGGGATTGAGGTACAAGGGAAATTTCTAGAGTGCCAAACATATTCTAATCTAGATTGGCAGGTTGGTTTCACAACTCTAACCTGTCAAAAGTCATCACATTGTCCACTTAAAATATGTAAAATTTATACTATACACAATGACTTTAATAAAAGTTTCGTAATTGAAAACATTAAAAAAATAAAGAGAAAAGAAAGGCCGCCACGAGCAAAAGCACATCTTAAAAGAAATCGAACCCATCCTCCACTTCGTCCAGCTCTACTGGTAGACCGTTTGGTTTGCCCAGCGTGGGCCAGGTTCCAGGTGGAACATTGCGGGTTCTCAGCGGTTTGTCGTCGGCTGCCGGCGCTATGGCTACCCAGTGGAACTCTGTGGCGGACTTCAGTTCCATAGGAGGGATTGTGAGCCATTATGGCATCTGGCTTTTTGCTGATCCTGGAGAAGTCACAAGAAGTGGTAGCAGAGCTGCTGCCAGATGACAGGAAACCAGGGTTTGTCTATAACAGCCTTCAGTGGGAGTCAGTGGCATGTGTCTCTGTCATTGGCTTTTTGGTGAGTCTCTTGTATTTGTTCAGGCTTCGACATTAAATTAGAAGCCAATTTGCCTGAAAAGAAAATTGGAGTTGCAGAAACACTGGCTGAAATTCATCAATTTTTTTTTTGACGTGCTTACGTCTGTTCAAAAGGACTATTTAGATGCTGAGACACCCTAGAAGATACCAGCCTAGAAAAAGAGTCATCAAAAATACAGACCTCAGTGGATCCATATGGACAGTTGAAGAGAACCAACGTGATCTTGGAGGAAATCACTTATTCAGTAAAAAGAAGTAAATAAAGTGCCAAGTCCTCAAGACAAAAAGAGATGATAGCTGAAATTATCAGAATGATCCAGTCACCAGAAAATGACTTAGGAGTCATCATGTCACAAGATTTTCCAAACACTGCAGTGACTGGAAGCCTGTGTCCTTCACTGAGGGTCTGAAAGCAGAGCTATCCACTTCCCTCAACTCAGACCCCTTGGGCTACCAGCTTCTGTCCTCTACTTCCCCCTGGTTGTCTGTGCTTCTGGGAAGCACTCTGCAGGCTGGAGTGGGGTTATTTTTTGTTGCTGTTGCCAGCTTCACACTGTGAAAACAGATGTGAGTTCCTTTCAGGTTAATTCAAACTTTGAATGAAGTACTGTTGGAACTACAGAAATACACCAGGAAACTTGGGACTCTTTAAAATGGTCTCTCTTCAAAAGAAATTTTACTCTCATTCATTATTTTAAGAGCTGATGATATGAGACCAAAGTTGAGTTCAAAATAAAACTTGATGAAACTTAGTTCTCAGAATAGTGTTTTGTAAATATCATTTTCATATGAGTTTTGTAAGTTCATTATTTCTATTATATTTTTATCTCTATATCATGTATGTATTGTGTTTTATTTAAATTGTACAGCTTAGGAAAAGGAAATATTTAAAATGCAAAGGCAATTTTGGTTTTCCCAGAACTGTTTTTATTATATTTATAAGTCAAATGAAAAGTAAACATTTTTTCCTTAATAAATAGTGCTTAGTTAAAGGGAAAGTTTGTTTGTTTGTTTTTTAATGAACATACCAATATAATTATTGTGAGATCGTAGTAAAAGTGATATAGAGGGAAACTGATAGGATTTAATGTTTCTATTCAATAAATATTTAAAAATGCATATATTAGAATAAAGGCTAAAAAGGAGAAGTGGGGAAAAGAAGCAGTTTATAGTTCTTTACAGCAGTTTTTAGCAATTCTAATTCCTAGGCCACTCCACGGACCGTTTAAGTCTGAACCCCAAGGGGTGGGCCCAGGCGCCAGAATTTTGTGAAGCTCTCCAAGTGATCCTCATATGTGGCAAAAGTTAAGGACCACTGATTTTTATGGTATGTGTAACCTTATAAAACCTTCAACTACTGTCTAAATCATGTAACAAAATGTTCCAATGACAGACAGAATAGAATTCAAAAACATTGTCAACAGAGGACTACTCCCACATAGATTCATAATGAGATGGTGCACTATAATAGAAAGAAGATTATGTTTTTAAATAGGAGATCTACTTATGAATGTAATATTATGAATAAATTAGTCAACATTAAAAATATTTTCTCATTTTGTATGATGTTGATTTGGTCCTTATTCTGTCTTCACTTTTCTTGTTTCTAAAATAAGAACTAAACTAAATAATGACTAAACTAAATTGACTTTCGAGGTCTTCTATAACTATAAAATTTCTTGGTTATAGAATGAGAAGAAAATTTTGGAGATAAAGGGATTAAGATTGAATTTTGACCTGTTAAAGACTTTATAATTAACCTTAAATGCAGGGAATGATGATTCTTCTCCTACAGATACAGCTTTATATATTTCCCATCTCACTTTCTAATTTTCCATCACCATTTTTTTCTAATGTTGGATTTTCCTTTCTTCCTGATATTACACTTACAGACCTGGAACTTTGTTCTGAATAAATTTCCTGCAATCGGAATATAAACAATCACCTTTTCAACAATTTGTCGATTATCAGTATGGTATCCACCAAACTAAAAATTTTACAACTTTTGTTATGCAAATCATGACCATGAGTGAATGATTTTCTTATTTTATCAATTAAATGAAGTAAAATATATATGGATACATACATAGTAACCTACTGCTATAACATATAATATATAATAATGAATATAACTGTAAGCTATTGCTACAATGATGCTGCTAAACTATTCCACAACTCAGAGGCGAAACCAACAGAATCATTTCTTGCTCTCGCATATGTTGTGGGTTGGGGTTTCACGGGGATTCAGGTGATTGAGGCTGGGATTGGCTGGGCTTGGTTTTAGTCTATGATTTGGCTCCAAGTCTGCTCCATATGTCTCTCATCCTCTATGGTCCAGCAGCTATCTGAGGCAAAAGGCAGAAACACACAATGCCTCTTAAGCAATTAGCTCAGAATTTATGCCCTATAACTTCTGCCTGCATTCTATTGGCAAAAGTTCATGGCCAAACCCCATATCAATGGGCCTGGAAGTATATTCTACCACAGTGGAAGGGGAGTAAATACTTATTACACAATAGCTCATGCTATCATATTTTTCTACTTATCTGTATATAAAATGAAGGAGCTAGCTTCTCTGCTAGCTCTCTCTGTAATTTTTATTTTCTTAGAATGGCTTATTGGCAGAAAATATTCATAGATCTGCTTGAATAAATGTTTACATTCTATTAGATTTATGATGGGCAAAGCATTAGCAATTCGATTAGCCAGAAGGTAAGGGCAAAGCAAACAAAAATATTCCAGCTAAAAACTTTAGACCAAAAATTTTAAAACTATGATTTTTGTTTCTAAAACTCTTAGTCCTGGTGGAAAGAGTTGGTAATTTTTTTCAAAAAACTCAACCTCAAAACAAAT
Source organism: Micronycteris hirsuta (assembly GCA_004026765.1). Taxonomy (NCBI): domain Eukaryota; kingdom Metazoa; phylum Chordata; class Mammalia; order Chiroptera; family Phyllostomidae; genus Micronycteris; species Micronycteris hirsuta. Next base: position 5,876 of record PVJI01025156.1, on the reverse strand, counting down.
GTGGCAATTGAAAAAATAATTTAGGATTTCTTTCAGATGGCTTCTGAATCAGAACTTCAGCCCAGAACACAAGTAAAGTTTCTCTCATTAGAATGATACTTACTTCCAAGAGGTGCAGGGAGGAGACAGTATATGGCAACTGCGTGGTTAAAGAACATTCCTGGATACTAGCATTAGGCAAACTGTCTAATGTCACAAAGCTGAGTAAAATAATTCGGACATAGGTTCTCCTACATCCAAAGAATGTGCTGTCCCCTTGAATTGTAGAAATGTACCTTGGGTAACTTTAAAACTCATTTAATTAATCATTTCACTGTAACAAAAACAGATCAATTGTCACTCAAAGGGTGTTTAGTAAATTGAGTTTTCTTTGTAATTGGAAAGTTGACATTATCTATAGTTCATGACATTACATGTCCTAGAAGAGAGTTTTATCAGTCATTTGGCTAAATTGGAAGGAAACAGATTAAATCTTTTATCTAGAAAACAATTACAAAGGCCCTGCTATGAATTCCCCTAAGCCATTCTCATGTAACAAACATAATTACCCACCTCTGGACTACCAGGTATTTACAATTATAAAAACAACAATGAAATTTAGGCCCTGATTTATTATTACTGTAGGCCAAGAAAACACATTTTCAGGCTTTATAGTGAGACTATTTTAATAAAAAACCACTGTATCTGGTCTAACTTCTCAAGGGAGCACAGCAATTCCTGAAATGTTAAAGAAAATGTGCAGACACAGGAGAATTCAGTGAACTGCATGCCATGAGCAAAGAATGCTTGGGTTCCCACTGCGTTGTGTCCAGTACCAAGCATCTCTAGATCAACTGCGATTTTCTTCACATTGTTGAATACAAACCACAGAACTTGGGGATGCACGTGAAACAAATGATGAGAAAAACAGTAGTGTGTAACTGTTACATTTGCAGACTTAGTGTTTGAAGACCTGATCCCAATGAAGGTGATACCTGATTCAGGTTCCCACGATTGCTGACTGAAAGACTGAAAGAAGAGACAGATATTTGATACGCAGTTTTGGGGACAGCAATGTCAGAATCCCAATTGTCTGATCTAGGGAATATTAATGAAAATTCAATGAGGAACATAGAGGCAAAAGCAGTGTGTGAATAGGAATTTTTTTAATATTCCAGGGAGAAGGAATTTGAAAATGTCATTTGTTACTGGTTAATGCGTGACATTAGGAAAGAAGCCAGCAGGTCAATTGTTAACATATCCTTTCCCACGAGATACTACAAGTAACTTGATCCTGATTAGTCTCACCAGTTATCACGAAATAAAATTAAATAAAGCAGGGCTCCCTTCCCTGCTGTGCGTCCTGTATTGGGATCAAGGACAGATTCCCAGCGCTCCCCCATCTTAGCTCTGGCTGCTTGTATAAAGTCCTATAATATCACTTCTTCAGAACTAGAGTTTCCTGAATTTTCACCCTTCAGAACTAGGACAGCAAAGTCTGTTTGGTTGCACTGTTGTACCATCCATAAATCCCGTATTCTGGGTGCAGCGTATTTAACACCATCAGGACTACTAGATAGTAGAGAAACCTGGAGTTTAAATACTGGAATAAGCAGACATACTTAGCAAGAGGGTATAGAGCCAGGCAAGTGCTGCTTACAAGCAGGATGCAGCAAAATAATTGGAAAGTGATAGAGTTTGAGTGTTTATTGCCTCTGATTGTTAATTTACTTAGTGATGTGCAGGTCTATGAGTTTTATTTAACACATGTAGATTTGTGTGACAACTAACACAATCAGGATATGGAAGAGTTGAAAACAAAAGACTCCCCCTTGCCCCACTGTTTTACTTGTTGCATTTTCATGTTCATGTTCATGAGATACATTCTAATTTCCCTTACTTTATAATAACCAATAAGCGTTTTTAGAAGCATTTAATTATTTTAAAAATATTTGGGAAAAGTATTTTATAAATATGCTGTTATGATTTCTAACTTGATTCCATTGTGATCAGACATACTCGAAAAGAATATTTATTCTACTGTTGTTGGATAAAGTGTTCTATAAATATTAATTAGGTCCAATTGGTTGATGATATTTATTGAATCTTCTCCATCCTTACTGATTTTGTCTACTTGTCCTATCAATTATTTAGAGAGGGATGTTAAATACCTGATTTTACTTGCGAGTACGCTTTCCATGAACCAGGAAATAGGCTTTCACCAGACACTCAATCTACCAGTGCCTTGATTTGGGGCTTTCCAGCTTCCAGAACTACGACAAATACATTTCTATTGTGTATAAACCACCCAGTCTATGGCGTCCTGTCACAGCAGCCTGAAAGGACTCGCACAAGCAGCACACCTCCAGCTAGAAGGCAGGGGCCAGGCTCTGCCTGGAGTCCTTCCACCCCGCACTGCACTCCGCTGCGGCAGGAAGCGGAGGCACGTGCAGAGCTCTCGGCAACCGCTCCTCCTTTCTCAGCAACCGCTGTCCCCCACTGCCTGCTGGTCCAGGTCTTGAAAATCTTTACTTAATATCCTTTGCCTATTTTTTGTGATTTTATGCAAAAGGATTAATTCAGTTTCTGTTACTATATCTTAAGCAAAAAGCAGAAGTCCTCAGTTAATTTTCATTGATTCATAGACATTATATGAAAAACTGTATAATAATAAGAGCTGGTATGTACTGTCTCCCTTTAAAAAGACAAATTATTTTCTTCTGTTAGGTGGTTAGGAACAATAGAAATCCCATTTCATCTTTACATAATTTCAGGAATTGGGATGATTCTAACCGGTGCTTCATTTTTTTTGCAAGGACCAGTTTATTTCTGGTTTTACTCTCACTTTTACTCTAGCCAGTTTGTTCTTACCTTTAAGTGTCCCTCTTTGGGATCCCAACTCTAAGTGTCAAGGCTCAGTGGGCCCCCTTGCTGGACTCTGGTCTGTAATTTCTTAGCCCTCTGGCCCCATGAGAATGTGAAAGAATTCTCCTAAGCATCTCAATGACCTCTGTAACAATCAGCAGATGTTTTTAGGATTAGAAATGCCTCTGTATTACAGTATCATTTACATATTCCCTATGCAGTACTTTCTATCCCTGTGACTATTCTGTAACTACCAATTTGTACTTCATATAAACGTCTAACCAAGGGGATGTACACCAGAAACTAATATACTGTATGTCAACTGTGATTTACAACTAAAAAAAATTAAAATAAATAAATAATCTAAAAAAAAAAAAAGAGAGAAGTGCCTCTGTATGTTGGATAAACCTCTCAGGACTTCCTTCTTTTCCTATTCTTTACTGATCTGTTAGCATTCTGATGACTTCAAGCAGATTTTTGAAAAATATATATTGTACCAATTCTCTAGTTGTTCTCAGCCAGAGTTAGTCTGAATGACCTAATGCAGTAGTACGAGGGTGAAAGTGCCCTGATTTTTTGTTCATTTGATTGTTTTGCTTATTAAATCTTCCATTTTTCTGATGTCTTAGAAATTTTTCAAAGAAAACTTGAAAGAATTTTATATTGACTGTCCATATACCCATTATGTAGATACTATACTTGTTAACTTTTTGTATATTTGCTTTATTAAAAACACATCTGGCCCTGAGCAGTGAGGCTCGGCTGGTTGGGCATCATCCCACAAAGCGAAGGGTCGCAGGTTCAATTCCCAGGGCACATGCCTGGGTTGCGAGCTCAGTCCCCAGTCAGTAGGAGAGGCAACCAATCAACGTTTCTCTCTCACACTGATGTTTCTCGCCCTCTCTTTCTCCCTCCCTTCCCCTACCCCTAAAAATAAATAAATAAAATATTAAAAAAAACACATCCATTCATCTTTGCTTTCATGCATTTTAAAGTAAGTTGTAGACATCAGTATACTTGATCCACAAACAGTTCAGCATTTAATATCCTGCTTATAGATTTTAAGTAAAACTTACACTGAGCAAAATGCACAAATCTTTATCATTCTATGATTTTTGACATATGCATACAGCCATGTAACCCATCCACTATGAAGACGCAAAACATTTCTGTTACTGCAGAATGTTCTCTCATGATTCTTCCCAGTCAAAAATCCCCATTGCCACCCCAAAGGCCACCACGGTTCTAACTTCTTTCATCACAGTTTAGTTTAGCCTGCTCTGGATCATCATACAAAAGGCATAAGAGGTAAGTAGTGGTGTTTCTGTGTTGTTGTTTGATTTTTGTTTTTGTTGAGGCTTCTTTTATTCAGCATAATTTTATGAAGATTCATCCATATTATTGTATGTAGCAGTTCATTTCTCTTTATTGCTGAGTTGCACATTATCATATAAATATACTACATTTTGTGGATTCATTCTTATATCAATGAACACCAGGAATGTTCTTAGTTTTAAAGTACTATGAATATTTCTTATACAAGTGCTTTTATGAACATGTGTTTTCATTTCTTTTAGATAAATACTTAGGACTAGAGTGCTTGATTACAGGGTAGCTCTATTTATAAGAAACTACCAGACTTTTCTACAAAGAGTTGAACATATTTTTTTTATGACCCTGAAAGACATGCATAAAAGAGCCCCTACTGATGAGTTCTTTTTATTGGAGGAAGTTGGGATGAGGGTATTGGGGTTACATATGGCTCAGGGTACAAAGTCTTGAGTTAGAATCTGTCTCCTTGCCCTGGACTGCTCTTTTTTTAAACCTTTCTTCTTTAGCTATAACCATGTGGTGCTTGCGATCCAGAAAGTGAAGAAAGGAGGAAATGTGTGAGGCTCAGCCAATCCATCTGCACCTGTCTTTACTTGTTCCCTAACCTGGCCAGCTTCTGGTAGCACGTAATTTTTTCCAGCCCTTTCCCACTTGACTCTGAGTTACCTGCTTTTTGTGTTTCATTATTAAATCATGGTGGCACAGAGGCGCATGGTGTACTTCCACCCAGGGCTGTGTAGGCAGGAGAATAGAGCAAACCAAATATTAAACCCTTCCATTTCCCCCCATTATCCTTTCCTTTGTACCTGGTCCTCTTTCACTCTCTGCTGCTCTTTTCCTTCCTCCCCACTCCCTCCTCCATACTGGGACCTAATCCATATTTTGTTGGCTCAAGAATTGCTCAGAATTTTAAAGTTAGTTTGACAGACCTATCAACTTCTGAGACAGCTTCTGAGGAATGTCCAAGGTGGGGGGTAATCAACAACTACTCTAATTTTTCATCATTTCAGGAAGTAGAACAAATATAATCTAAATAGAGTATATTCAGGGTGGAGCAAAAGTAGGTTAATAGTTGTGAGTATGAAAAACACAGTTTATTCTTGTATTATTATTTATAAATTATTGTATCATTTTCCATACGAACAACCACAAACCTAAATTTTGCCCCACATGTGTATATACACACATATAAGTATGTATGTTAAGTTAGTTCATTAAGATATAATAGAGGCATGGCTGGTGTAGCTCAGAGGATTGAGCGCGGGCTGTAAACCAAAGGGTCGCCGGTTCGATTCCCAGTCAGGGCACATGCCTGGGTTGCAGGCCAGGTCCCCAGGGGGGCCATGTGAGGTGCAACCACACATGGATGTTTCTCCCCATCTCTTTTTCCCTCCATTCTCTTCTGTCTAAAAATAAATAAATAAAATCTTAAAAAAAAAGATATAATATACATGTCATGTAACCAGTACCACAATGAAGACATGGAATAGTTTTGTCACCCCCAAATGTCCCTAATCCCTCTTTATTTTCAATCTCTTTCCCCACAAAAGGTACTGATCTAATTTCTGCCCCTATAGTTTTATGTTTTCTAGAATGTCACATAAATGACATCATACAGTATGTAGCATTTTGTGTCTGGTTTCTTTCACTTAGCATGACCTTTTTGAAATTTGCATGTTGTCATGTATGTTGGTAGCTCA
>PVJI01025155.1:0-20885 GCA_004026765.1 Micronycteris hirsuta | reverse complement strand
GGGGGGAGGGGAGGGAGAGGATGCAAATAACTGTAATTGAACAACAATAAAGTAATTAAAAAAAATCTGTTTACTATATATCACAGTTGGGTTTTGTAACCAGTTTCTTTATTCCCAAGTTTTAAATTTTGACCCATACCTTATCCTGGTTTCACTTTTCAGAAGTTTTTTAAAGAACAAATTATGAGTGCTATAGTCTGTAGGGTTTTGCATGCTTGACGATGCCTGTTTCCTCTATAATTGAAAAGCAACCTATCTGGACATAAAATTCTTTGGTCACTTCCCTTCAATTTTATAGGGAATATTCCATTATTTTCTGGTATCAAGAGTTGCTGTGGACAACTGAGGAAAATTTAATCTCCTCCTTTAATGTTACACTTCTTTTTTCTTGCTTGAATGTCTATTATTTTTTCATTCCTAAAGTCCAGTAAGTTTACCAGGGTGTGTCACAGTAATCTTTTGAATTCATTTTTCTTAGCACGAAGCGTTATATACATATTTTCCTGTCTGCAGATTCAATCTTTATTTCAGAAAAGTTCCTTCTAGTAGATTTTTCAATACTTTGTTGTTTCCTTTTTTTAATGTTCTTTAGGGACATGAAGTACTCCATGTATTTTATATATACGTTGTCTTCTCCGTATACTGTTAATACCTTTGTTTTTTTTTTAATTTTTCTCAGCATAGTTTTCTACAGGCTGTATTATATTCTAAGCTTAATTTTAAATTATACTTATTAAATTTTTATTATTTTATTATGATTCCTCTATGTAATTTTTCTTTCTCTTTCAACTTGCTCTGTCAATTTGCTTATCATCATCTGTCATTTTATAATGGCTTATCTCTCATGAGCTTTTTTAAGCTTAAAAATTTTAAGATCATAACTGTTTGAATTGTTTACCTTTTTTTTTAGTTAGTTCTCTCTTCATTTTCCTTTTGCCTCTCTTCTCCTTCCACCTCCCCTTCACACCTCCTTTTGCTCCTCCTTCCTTTCTCTCTGGTTTGTTTTATGTTGGTCCTTTTCATGATTGCACATCTCTTGTTGGGGCCAAGTACTCCTTTAAAAAGTTCTTTTTTTTATTAAAGCATAGTTGGCATACAACTATACGGGATGAGGCAAAAGTAGGTTTACAGCTATTCATTTGGAAAATAATACAATAATTAATAAATAATAATACAGAAATAAACTCTGTGTTTCACATACGTACTCACAACTGTAAAGCTACTTTTGTCATGCTGGATTAGGTTCAGGTGGACAACGCAGGGAATGGACATTTTTATACCTTACAATGCTGAAAGAACAGAATGGGAAGAGATGGAAAACGAACTTGGGAAGCCCATACCTTCAGTTCAGTTGGTTTTACTGGAACTCCTCTCCTGATCTCATCTTCCCATTGCTCTTGAGGCCCACCTCAGCTCAGTTTTAGCCATAGAGAGTGTGAAGTAAATCACGGGAAATCCTCCCTTTTTCCCGATGTTCTCGCCTACCTCTTAGTCTCTGTCATTCAGGAGGACAGACCATGGAACCAACTGGAAGTTCTGCGGGACTTTGCCTTCAGCTCTGCCTCCCTGCTTTACTGTTGTGCCAAACAGGACCTCTGCGGGAAAGCCACCTATCTCTCTCGGGACTAAACACACCCATGGGTTTCATTGCTCTGATGGAAGATCCATGGAACAGACCCTCTAGAACATCAGTGCTCACCTGTAGGGAAATCGGTGTCCTGCCAGAAGTCTGAGGACAACTAAAATGTTGGATGTTAATGCTTTCCATCACTGCAGCTTGAGCTGTAAGCTGGATCTGCCACTTTTTTTCTTCCAGAGAACTGACAGACTGGATGAGTTTGGATTTTCAGAATTGGATATTTGGCAGCACATTAAACAAAATGAATGAAGTGAGCCTGTCACATCAAGGAATATAACTGACAATATTTGTTGTCTACAATCAAATTCAAGCTTTCAAGAGAATATTAGAATTTTTGAAATCTTGTATCCACCACTGTGAACTTGACAGCTTCTCAATACATAAATACTTTTCTGATGAGATTGGCAGTGATTTTAACAAATGTGATTTTTGATATTGCATAACAAATTGTGTCAACACCTGTAAGACTGGCATAACTGAATAAACCAATATTTTTTAAATGACCAATTATGCCTACTACAGAATCATGTATGGGGGAAAAGCTCTATTCAAACTACAAGGCATATCAATGGATTTTACTGTAACAGATTATTAATTGATTCACTGATACAGTTTCACATTAACCTTTCATAAGCTACTATCTATTGAGGGTTGTTGTAATATCAAAGAATAACATCTAGAACTATCTGTAAATGCTTTTAAGATTATTTTCCTTTTACAACTGCAATCTATTTGAGGCTGGATTTTCTTCAAATACTTTAACCAAAACAATGTATTGCAACAAATGTAACATTTACGGAGAATCCAGCTGCATTTTACTAAGCCAGACATCAAAGAGATTTGCAAAACTATGAGATGGTGCCATACTTCTCATTAAATTTCCTTATTCTGAAAAATATTGACTATCTCTATTAACATATATTATGTATGCTAGTATGATATGGGGTCTTCATTATTTTTAAATAAATTAATAAATAATTATTTAAATATGTTTTAATTCTGAGTACAGTACATATTGTAGATATAACACACATAAACAAAAGATCTTTGGAGTCCTTAAGAATATAAAGGAACCCTTAGACCTGTAAGTTTGAGAACCGCTGTGTGAGGTGTGCAATGTAGGAAAGCAGTAAGTGGTGCAGCAGTGCAAACAGAAGAAACACTATGGGTTGGATTTGGCTCTACTCCAGAATTAGAAGCAGATGACAGGTTGCTAAGATTTAGAAAAGAGAAGATGAAGAGACACCTTTGAGAAAAGGTGTGGTTAACCCATAAAAATAGATTAGGTTTGGGGGACTGTGAGTCAAGCAGTGAGAGTCCGTCTTAGGATTCAAATCTCTCCTTCTTCTGCTTTACCTCTCTGACCCTTCTCCTGTCATGTTCTCCCCCTGGCCTCCATCTCTCTCTCTCTCTCTCTCTCTCTCCCTCACCACAGCTGGAAAAATTCTCTGCTTTCAAGGACTCATGATGAGATTGGATCCACCTAGATAATCCACACTCAACTCCCATCTCCAGGTCCTTTACCTTAATCACACTTACAAAGGCCCCTTTGTCATGTAAGGTAACATATTCACAGATTCTGGGGATTAGAACATGGACATCTATTAGGAACCATAATTCTGCATACCTGTCTTCATCTGTTCAAGCTGCTATGACAAAATGCCATAGATTGGGTGTTTTATAAACAACACAAATTCATTTCTCACAACTCTGGAGGCTGAGAGGTCCAAACTCAGGGTGCCAGCTCAGTCACGTTTGGGCTCACACCCTGGTTCACAGTGTGACTTCTCCTGGTGTTCTCACATGGTGAAAAGAGGCAAGGAAGCTTCTTCAAGCCTTTTTTAGGAGGGCACTAATTCCATTCATGAGGGATCTTCCCTAAAGACCTAACCACCTAACAAGGCCCCACTTCCTAATATTATCTCCTGGTGGCTAGGCTCCAACTTATGATTTTGAGGCAGGGCGGAAGGTGGGGGGGATGCAAGCTTTCAGATGATAGCACCACCACACCATGGGATACTTTTGAGCAAGAAAGTGTCATGATGGTGGTATGGAATGGAAAAATGTCACCCAACAACCACCCAGTATGGAGCTGATCCAGTGCTAAGTTTGGGGCAGAGCTCTGCCTCTATAGAAAACAATGTCTGCGCGCCTGGCCAAAATGGAGCAGGCGCAGTCGGCAAAACTGGGGCTGAGACTGGTAGACTGGGTGGTCCCTCAATCTTGCGCAGATAAAACAGAAGGAAAAGCTGGGGAGCGGAACAGACCGCGCGGCCCACCAACGCAGGGAAATAAAGCCTCAAACCACCAATTGAATACACCCGTGGGGGGTGAGGTGGCAGTGGGAGGAACTCCTGGCCTCACAGGAGAGTTCGTTGGGGAGACCCACAGGGACTTGGAACTGTGCAGGCCCGTCCACTCTCCCCAGAGCCAGCAAAGAAGGACCCAACTTGCTTGTGGGTAGCTGGTGAAGGGCGAGAACAAAGAAAGAGCCATTGTTCTCTCAGGCCCCACCCCCATAGGTAATGTCACACACAATGATGTGAGTTACCCCGCCCTGGTGAACACCTAAGGCTCCGCCCCTTAAAGTAACAGGCACACTGAGGGAAAAAATGGCGCAAATGAAAGAACACATCAAAGCTCCAGAAAAAATACAACTAATGAAGAGAGTGATGAAGAGATAGCCAACCTATCAGATGCATAGTTCAAAGCATGGGTAATCAGGATGCTCACAGGATTCAAAGAAAGATTGTTGCAATTACTTGAACAAATGAAGGATAATAAAGGAAATGAGGGGAAATTTGCAGGGAACCAATAGGGATGAAAAGGAAACTGGGACTCAAAACAATGGAGTAAACCAGCAGAAAGAAAAAAGAATCCAAACAGAAAAGAACGAAGAAGCAAGAATTCAAAAAAATGAGGAGAGGCTTAGGAACCTCCAGGACGTCTTTAAATGTCTCAACATCCAAATTATAGGGGTCCCTGAAGGAGAAGAGGAAGACCAAGGGATTGAAAACTTATTTGAACAAATAATGAAGGAGAACTTCCCCAAGCTGGTGAAGAAAATAGATTTTCAGGAAGTCCAGGAAGCTCAGAGAGTCCCAAAGAAGCTGGACCCAAAGAGGAGCACACCAAAGCACATCATAATTACATTACCCAGGATTAAAAATAAGAAGGGAATCTTAGAAGCAGCAAGAGAAAAGGAGACAGTTACCTACCAAGGAATTCCCATAAGACTGTCAGCTGATTTCTCAAAAGAGACCTTGCAGGCAAGAAGGGGCTGGAGAGAAGTATTCCAAGTCATGAAAGGCAAGGACCTACATCCAAGATTACTCTATCCAGCAAAACTTTCATTTAGAATGGAAGGGCAGATAAAGTGCTTCTCAGATAAGGTCAAGTTCAAGGAGTTAAGCCTTTATTATATGAAATGTTAAAGGGATTTATATAAGGCATGGAGGGATATCAATAGGGGAGTGGTAGGGGGAGAGAGGTGGAAAAGGTGCAGAGAATGAGTAGCATAAATGGCAGGTAGAAAACAGACAGGGATAGGTTAAGAATAGTATCGGAAATGTAGAAGACAAAGAACTTATGTGTATGACCCCTGGACAAAAACTAAAAGGCAGGGAATGGGGGCGGTGTGGGGCAGAGGGGCATAAAGGGGGGGAAATGGGACAACTGTAATAACATAATCAATAAAATATATTTTAAAAATAAATAAAATAAATAAAATAAAACAATGTCTGTGTGTTTTTAGTGCAATAGAGATGATCCATCCAGAGGGACATCTGCTGATATTCTGGAAGGCAGATCACTTTCCCATTGCCTGTCCCACCTACCCACATTTGCCATGCAGGTCACCAAGGGAACAAACATCCACAGCTTCTGGAAGCAATTTCTTCTCCTCATTTCTTATCTCTGAAATGTTCCATGAAAAGAAAGTACACAGAATTGCCATACTAGATCTCAGAAATGAACATGTTAACAGAGCAGAGAATTTTCCCCTCTTAGGGCTCATGTGAATGTGAAGCATTTTGCTAAATAATTTGGTGAGGTTTCCAAACCTTGAAGTCAGAGGCAACATTTCAATGAGTGTTGGGTTACCACCTGTACTCTAAAGAGAGAACAATAAGCTTAACTGCCTTTGAGTAATAATTTATCAGGAAGGCTAAATAATGAATGAATGCTTGGATTAAACAAAATAAGCCCACAAGATGGATGTAGCTCCAGCATTTTCCAACACAAGCTTCCTTTTGAAAGTAATTTAAATGTTTGTCTGCCTTCCCATCACATTTATGTGTGATACGTTGAGTAATTAACTAAGGAGGACAGGAAGGGAATCCCTGTGGTGTAAATTCCAGGAACAACTGAAGACTCATCCAAAGGTCACTTAGACATCAGAACAAGCCCAAATTCATAAGCTAGTTTTGAACAGAATCATATATCCTATAAAAATAAGACAAAATGACAAGCCATTATTTCCACCCCCTCAAGATATTTCTAAAAAACAGGATGCTCTTTCTTCAGTCAGACATATAATATAACATACCCAGGGCATTCTTAACTATTGATGTTGACTATTACAGCATAAGAGTGAGCTTTGACATTTTGCAACTTGCATTGTGCAAAGTATATCGTCTGTCCAATTCTCTTGGGTGTGTGCAGTTTACTATTTTTGCCTACGCATGTGCTCTTGGGGAAAAGATGTCATAAAGTAAGGACTATTCTTAAAGAGTACAGGCAACATTTGCTTTAACACTTTGTTCTCTCTGGCAAGATATTCTTCTTTGGAGGCAGCTATCACAGCCCTTCTCCATACAACCCACCACAGTCAGCCAAGGACACTGTTACCCAGGGCTGTGTACTCTCCTGTTCTTATCCCATTGGCAATTCTCTCAATTGCACCTCCTCCTTTTGGACCCAAGGTGTTGTCCAGCTAATTGTAGACAGAGGTAATAACCTAGGGGACTAGGTTCCCTTCCAGACTGTGTAACATTTGTAGCTTACTAGACACCCCCACACTCATCTTAATTTTGTTTTTTTTTTTTTTTAGCTCATAATTTGGGTAGTTTTTTTGAATAGGTACATAGAAGGTGAGGTGAAAATCAGAAAGGGTGGGCTGGTGAAAAGTCCTTAACTTGGGGACCCTGGGCTTTTGCTGGGCAAATGCACATACCGAAGCTTCAGAAAGTAGTTGTGAGGAGAGTGGAGAGAGTTTCCAAAAGGAAAATGTTACTATATTAAACTAAACTTACCAGAAATTCTAGTCCTGTGTACCCCAGAGACTTGCAAACATATATCCATTAAAATAACGTGTTTATGAATGTTTGGCTATTCATAGTAGCTAAAAAGTGGAGACAGCCCTAATGTCTATCATCTTATTACTAGAAAAACAAAATATGCTATACTCATAAAATGGAATATTTGTCACCCACAAAAGCAATGAAGTGCTGATTCATGCTACGACATGAAGGGACTTGAAAGTTTTATAAGTGAAAGAATCCAGACACAAAAAGCCTCATATTGTAGGGTTCCATTTATTTGAAGCATCCAGAATAAGCTAGTCCATGGGGCCAGAAGCAGAGTAGTGGTTTCAGGGGTTGGAGAGAGGGTACAATGGGAGGTGAATGCTATTGAGTATGGGCTTTTGGGGGGGCAATGAGCACATAATGGGATTATAGAGCGGTGATGGTTGCACAACTTTGTGAATAAACTATAACCCACTAAACTGTGCACTTTATAAGGGTGACTTTGAGCCAAGGAGCATGTATCAAGGACCCACTGACAAGGATAGCAGGAGGGAAATGGACTGAATGTGGGGAGGGCAGGGCAGGGGAGAGCAATGGGGGGAAATGGGGACAACTGTAATTGAACAAAAATTAAAAATTTTCTAAAGAGGTGACTTGGATGTGTGAATTTTATTTTTAAAAAATGTATTGATTATACATGGACAAAGCCTAAGGGGTGTAGGATTGGGGGTGGGAGGTGGGGTGGGTGGGGTGGGGGAGAGTGGTGAGGGGAAAATAAATGGACACAACTGTACCTCAACAACAATAGAAAAAGGAAAAATGTATTGAAAATCTAGTAAGTTTTAGCTGCTATTTTGGGCACTGAGGTTAGTAGAAGAGTAAGACATACGCTGTTCCCGTGTGAGAATCTGGTGAGGAACAAAGATACATAAATAATTCACTACAATGACAAGCACTATAACCGAGTACCAGGAAACAAGGGGAAACCAGAAGGGGAAGCATGCGATGTTGCTGAGATATTTGGAACATCTTCACAAAGATGACATTTTTGAGCACTGAAGCAAAAGGGAGAAAGATATTCTAGGCATAGGAAAAAAATGTTTGAAGCTCTAGAAACAAGACAGAGCAGATCCTGACAGAAATTCAGTACATAACACAATGACTTTCCATTTCTAAGTTTACTCCAAGAGAGACGCTTTTAAATATGAGACCAGGCAATGAACAACGTAGCTACGTCTCACCAGCTATGGCATGTCCCCGAACACCAATTCACACAGCAAGATCTGTTTATACCCGTCAAAATTAGCAAAGTTTATGCAGTGTGATTTTTGTCAAAAATCACTTCTGGGTGACCACTTACATGACAAACAGATACATGACTCAGAGTAAAAAAATAAAGTTGTTAGCATATTTCTGGGGGAATAAAAACTTGTGAAATTCAGTCCCTTGGATCTCATGAAATACAGACCCTAGAAGAATAGCCTCAAATTATTGTGTACTTTAGATTTTTTTTAAACTAAAATAAGGTATGGGCTAACAATGAAAAGGAAGAATAAAAAAAAACTATCTCAACTATTTTTCATATAATGAAGCAATTGCATTTATTTATTCATTCTTTCTTTCATCAACATTTGTTTTGTGCCAGGTGCTGAGCTAGGTGTTTTCCAGTTGTATAAAGCTAGATAAGAAAAAGATGGAAAAAAGGATGAAGGTACTATACTTCCTTGTATGTAGAAGGGTGGAGCCATAAACATCTTTAAAGGAAAAAAAAGGGTTGTGGTAGGAAGAATTAAATATAGAAATCTCTGATATATTTAGTACAAGAACTTTCACAAAGCATCAAAGATGAAAAGATAAAAGAAGGAATGGATTGTAAGATTTAGAAAAGAAGTAATCCTAGGAATCATTCATGTTGCCACCCAGGTAGAGTTCAGATCAGACATCAGGACCAGGTGTACAGAAATATTTAGACTTTCTCTCTAAACAAAAGACAAAAAATTTACATCAGCACTTCTAGAGACAATACACATTCCCACTTCTAACTATGACAGAGTAATTACGAATAATTACAAAAGCTAGACAAAATACCGTAAGACAGTGGTTTGTAAGGATAAGAGAGCAACTAAGGCAGCCAGAACTTGAGGCCACGGTCCCAGACAGCAGGTGCACACACTGACAGGCCCATATCTGCCACTGCTTTGTTCCGCTGGGACATTTTCCCGTTCAGATCATGGGGCACGGACTCTGAGAAAAGCGGTGGCCCAGTGCTGTGGGGGTTTCACTGAGCAGGAAGATAAAAAGTCCAGAATTTGAGGGTCGAGCTCCTGGAGAAAAAAGAAAGAAAGAAAGGTGAGTCTTACATTCTGTATGTAATTTTTGGGAGTGCATTTTATGTCCCCTAAGTTGCACGCGTGTGAGGCAAGAGACCAAGAATCAAAGCAGAAAACAATAGAGTAGATATTAAAAGTTTTCATCACATGGAAAAAATGATAACTATGTAAAGTGATGAATGTAAATTAAACATATTGCAGCCATCACTTACATATATTAAATGATTATTAATATAAATAATTAATATCAGAACATTGTGTTCTATATCTTAAACTAATACAATGATACTTGTGAATTATATCTCAATAAAACTAGAAAAAACATTTTTGAAAGTGTTTTGCTATCTTTGCATTGTATGAAAACCTGATAAAAATATTAATTTAAAGTAAATCCTAAATAAATCAAAGATGCATGTTGCACTAATTGGAATACAAAATAAAAGTAAGAGTATTTCAAACAAACAGAGGGAGAATTTGAATAATTAAAAATACTTTACGCCCGGCTGGTGTAGCTCAGTGGATTGAGCGCGGGCTGGGAAACAGAGGGTCCCAGTTCGATTCCCAGTCGGGGCACATGCCTGGGTTGCGGGCCAGGTCCCTGTGAGGGCCAGGTGAGGAGCAACCATACATTGCTGTTTCTCTCCCTCTCTGTTTCCCTCCCTTCCCCTCTCTCTAATAATAAATAAATAAAATCTTAAAAAAAAATACTTTACTATGTAGTGTTACTAAAGTAACATTTTTGCCTGCACTAATTCTAGAGATAAAGAAAAAATTTCATTTTGACAATTAAAAGGAAAATTTAATACTTCTAAATATTTTAGTATTTAATATTAGAGAAAAAAACTTTATTAGTTTATATTAATAGTAATAAAGAGCAACATCTTGTGATGAAATGATCTATTAAAAAGGAAGATTTAATAACCTAAATTTAGATACACCTAATAAAACAGGCTTACCAATTTTAAGACACAAACTAACAGAATTAATTGGAGAAATAAGTAAATTCACAATTATGCATTCAATAACTACAGAATGCAGAATAGTTTCAAGTGAACATGGGAGATCTACCAAAATTGATGATAAGTCAACATTCAATAAATGATAAAGAATTAAAATCATAAAGTATTTTCCCTGACCACAATGGAAACAACTAGTAATACAAGGTCAGTCCAGAAGGTATCCAGTCATGTAATATGAAAAATAGAGACATTTTAAAAAACGTTTATTTATTTATTTTAGACAGAGGGGGAAAGAGAGAGAGAGAAACATCAATGTGTGGTAGCCTCTAGCACGTCTCTTATTGGGGGCCTGGCCCTCAATCCAGGTATGTGCCCTGACTGAGAATCTAACTGGTGACCCTGTGGTTTGCAGGCCAGTGCTCTGTCCACTGAGCCACACCAAGCAGGACTAATAGAGACATTTATTGAAGAAGATACAAGATACAAGAAACATTGTACATAGGACAATGGTACCTCAGTCCCTTTCAAAGTAGGCACCTTGGGACCTCACAGTTTTCCCAGTCACCATGAGCTGCCCCATTGTATTTTCCTGATCTCATTGCAATTCTGACATCTCTTCCCTTTCAAAGGTTTTAATTTTTTGAAAGGCCAAAGTGTCGCAGGGCACCAAATCTGGGCTGTAGGGGGTTGAGTTATGTGGGTGATTTGATGTTTTGCCAAAAAACTGCACCAGATGTGATGTATGAGCAGGCACATTGTTGTGATGAAGCTTCCAATTATCAGTTACCCATAGCTGCAGACTTCTGAATCATCCAAATAGTTTCCGCAGAGGAATGTTTAAGCTTCACAAAAAAATTGATGGAAATTTATTGCTCTATTTGTTCAATCATCTTGAATGTGATAGCTGCACAGTGCACATGCTGGCTCAATGGTGTCTACCACCACCACTGATTAGTACAGTTAAGTTGTCATTGTTCACACATGCGCATTCCAGTCCACTCTCCTTGGCTGCCAGGTCACATCAATGTCAAGCAAACTGTTCTCATTGTATTAACAATGGCTGGACTTTTTCTGGACAGACCTCTGATATAAATAATTTATTCCTAAAATAACTAGAAAATAATTTTTAAGTAGGACATTTACTAATAAGTAGACTAGAGCATGTTTCCTCAATAACTTAGAGAGAATGTGCAAAACTTCAGCTCCGTCACCATCTTTTCATTTGAATCTTTTCTTGGTTCATCTGTGTGCTTCGACTAACACATTCGAAGCGCAACTTTCCCCCCTTGCAAAGGCAGAGCCCTCTCTTGCACTGAGAGAGAAGAAAGCTCTCCTGATTTTTGCTTCGTCTCCCATTTTAATAAATTTCTACCTAAAGGACGTTTTTAGTGTACATTTTCACATAAAGGTAAAGAAAAAAATTTCAGCCTGGCATTAGAACCAAATTAAGTCAGGCTGTGTTCAATAATTATGATGGACAAGTCAGCCCTTGACCTTCTGGAGAATCAGGCTGACCAAAATGAGAGGGCTAATGTGACAAATAAAATGCGCCGTGAACAAATAAACTAGCTAATAACGATTTCAAGGTAAATATGACCAGGAAGCCTCTCTCTCTTTCTTGTTTTCCCTGGCTTGTGCCCTCGCCGACTTAATGAATGACAATGTACACAATTAGCATGTCGTGCTCTTGAATGAGAAGTCAATGAGTCAAAAACCAAATTTGATTGGATTGTACTGACTCAACCACTGTGACAGGCAAACCGGTTGGGCGGGTACCCATGACCTCAGTTCTTCCACAGTGCCTTCCATCCTTCCCTTCCTGGCCAGCTCATCTTTGGCCGTAGATAGGTGGTCAGGCTGAAGAAAAATGGACACTCTGACTCTAACCAGATTATTCAACAGGCATCTTAGTAATCAACAGATGTTAATCCTTCACAAAATTCAGAAAGCCTAATATCCCTTCGTGTGGACTGGGTTCTCAGATTCATGTGACTGCTGCACCCTCTCCTGCTCCAGAGCTCTCTGCCTTTTCTTTTGCTATTTCCTCTGCCTAAAACCCTCCTCCCTCACTTCTCAGAAAGTGAGATCAAGCAGTACTTCCTCCCTGTGCTCATGGACCTTTCTGACAAAATGAATGGCTATTTCATCTATGCTTTATTAGATATTTTTTGCATGCTATTGTAGCACTTTTGTCTTGATATCATTATTTATCTGTTTAAATGATTGACTTCCCTGTATACTATGAGCTCCATAAGATTAGGGTCCATATATATACCAGGCTCTTATTACGTGTCAGGCATGTAATGGAAGCCTCACAACAAACTTTACTATAGATATTGTTATAGTGTTGTGCTCATTTTATAGATGAGGAGAAAGTCTTACAGAGGTGAGGTAACTTGCCCCAAATCCACAACAACTTAAGTGACAAAGCAAAGAGTGAACTCCAATGTGTTTGACTCTGGAGCCTTGTTCTTACCCTCATTCTCCATCTTACCACTTTCCCCTCCAAGAAACTCCTTTGGTGTTAATACAGGTTTGACATTGAAGACAAGATCTTTCCTTAACTATACAAGGGGGGCCGCCCCCAAACAGAATTGTCTTCTGGAGGGCAGGCCCCTTGGAGTACAGACTTCCTTTGCTAGGTGAGTGTTCTACAAACCCATCTGTATCAGTGTACCAGCTGGCACTGTTGTGAGAGGCTGCATTTGGCTTCAGTGAATTTTTGTTTGAAGACTCAACATGTTTGCCCATTTCATGATGGGTGGTTTATGGGCACACCTGCCTACACCATGCTGAGTGTTCAGCCCTTTATGACCAAAAGCGTCATAACCCCCATGACCCATCCTCCCTATTCATCTGATATTGCCCTGAGTGACTTCTTTTTTCCCTTGGATGAAAAAAGTCCTCAAAGGAAAATATTTTGCTGATGTAGAAGAGGTGAAACAAAATGGCTGTAGCTCTAAAAGGCATAAAAATTGACAAGTTCAGAAACAGCTTTGAGCAGAGGAAAAAATGTCTCGATAGGTGTATTGCATGTAATGGAGAGTACTTTGAAGGTGAATGAAGTTTAAACATGTAAGAATAAATACACTATTTTTTATAAATAAATTGAGGGGGGGTTTGGGACCCCCTCATACAAGTGCCAAGTAGAAATGATGAACATAGAAATCATGTGTCTAAGAAAAAATATTTCTCTCTATATTTTTTAAGCAGATAAAATTTTTTAAAACATATTTTACTTACTATGCTGTTAAAGTTGTCCCATTTCCCCTCCTTTATTCCCCTCTGCCCCAGCCCCCCACACCCCCCCTTTAGTTCTACTCCATGGGTCATATACATAAGTTCTTTGGCTTCTACATTTCCGATACTATTCTTAACCTCCCCTTGTCTGTTTTCTACCTACCGCTTATGCTACTTATTCTCTGTAACTTTTTCCCCTCTCTCCCCCTCCCACTCCCCTGTTGATAACCCCCCATGTCTTAGATAAATCCCTTTAATATTTCATATAATTAAGGCTGAGTGATGATGAACTCCTTGAACTTGACCTTATCTGAGAAGCACTTTATCTGCCCTTCCATTCTAAATGAAAGTTTTGCTAGATACAGTATTCTTAGATGTAGGTCCTTGCCTTTCATGACTTGGTGTACATCTTTCCAGCCCCTTCTTGCCTGAAAGGTCTGAGAAATCAGCTGACAGTCTTATGGGAACTCCTTTGTAGGTAACTGTCCCCTTTTCTCTTGCTGCTTCTAAGATTCCCTTCTTATTTTTAATCCTGGGTAATGTAATTATGATGTGCTTTGGTGTGCTCCTCTTTGGGTCCAACTTCTTTGGGACTCTCTGAGCTTCCTGGACTTCCTGGAAATCTATTTCCTTCACCAGCTTGGGGAAGTTCTCCTCCATTATTTGTTCAAATAAGTTTTCAATCCCTCGGTCTTCCTCTTCTCCTTCTGGTACCCCTATAATTCAGATGTTGGAACATTTAAAGATGTCCTGGAGGTTCTTAAGCCTCTCCTCATTTCTTTGAATTCTTGTTCCTTCATTATTTTCTGGTTGAATGTTTCTTTCTTCTCTCTGGTTCACATCGTTGATTTGAGTCCCACTTTCCTTCCCATCGCTATTGGTTCTCTGTACATTTCCCCTTATTTCACTTAGCGTAGTCTTCATTTCTTCATCTAATTTGCGACCAAATTCAGTCAATTCTGTGAGCATCCTGATTACCAGTGTTTTGAACTGTGCATCTGATAGGTTAGCTATCTCTTCATGGCTTAGTTGTATTTTTTCTGGAGTTTTGATCTGCTCTTTCATTTGGGCCATTTTTTTTTCTTGGTGCACTTGTTACGTATAAGGGGCAGAGCCTTAGGTGTTCACCAGGGTGGGGTAACCCATGTTGTTGTGTTGTGACACTGTATGTGGGGGAGGGTCCAAGAGGGAGCAATGGCGCTTGCTCTGCTCTCTGCCAGCCTTCAGTCACTTCTGCCACTACCCACTAGCAAATTGGGCCCTTCTGTGATGATTCCCAGTTAGGTGGGCTTGTGTATGTTCTAGGACCCTGTGGGTCTCTCCAATGAACTCTCCTGTGAAGCTGGGAGTTCCTCCCTCTGCGGCCTCAACCCCCCACAGGTGTTTTCAATCTGTGGTTTGAGGCTTTATTTCCCCATGATGGCTGCAAGGTCTGTTTCGCTCACCAGCTGTTTCTCCCAGTTTATCTGCTCATGAATGCGGTACTGTCTGCTCCACCAGCCTGGGGCCCGCTGGATCTGGGTCAGCCAGCTGCGGGTTTCGCTGGGTCCACCGGCCAGCTGCAACGTTGCCTGCCCCACTCCACAAACTGCCGCCTTGCTGTGAGCCCTCTCTGCCCAGCTCTGCCCCTTTTACCAGTCTGGATGAATGTTTCTTCTTTAACTCTATGGTTGTTGGACTTCGATAAAGTTTGATTTTCTGTCAGTTCTGGTTGTTTTTTGTTTTTAAATTATTGTTGTTCCTCTTTTGATTATGTGAGGAGGCACAGTGTGTCTACCTATACCTCCATCTTGGCCCTCTCTGTATATTTTTAAACCAATAAGTAAACAAGCAAATCCACTGAATTACAAGGGTATAGCTTACTAATGACGACAAAGGGACAAGGTTTCTAAAACCTTGAAGGAGATGTTCAGGAGGGGTGGCAATGCCAGACACACAGGCAGAAGGAAGCACCACAGAACTTCAGTGCTAAGCAGCTGACCACAAAGCAGAAGTCCAGTTGACTGAAAAGTGCACTGTTCTCTATGAGACAACGCTTAGGGTAGGGCTCAGCCTCACATTGCTACATCCCAAGTACCATTTCTTCTAACATCTGAAATGGGTCCATGGATTTTTTAGAAATGGAGAGCCCGAGGGAGCCCAGCAGCCCTGAAGCATCAATCCCGCTTTAGTCTAATCACCGTCTAGCCACTAGGAGCTTCATGTTGTCGTTAAGGTGAGATGCTGGTATCCTGAGTCAATTCTGGATTTGGCCAATAATACCTTTTCATGAGGTGTTATCCCCCTTTTGTTTCATTCGTTGGTTTGTGTTGTCATCTTAAAGGACTTGCAGTGATGGTATTGCAGCTGAGACACAGGACCAGTGCCGTTTCTGTCTGTAAAAGGAAGAATCTCAGCAAGTCCCAACAGCTCCTGTTCAGAAAGACATATTCAAGGGCTGTCTGACAGACTACTTAGTCCAACTCCTGTGGGCCCATCGGGAAGGGTGAGAATAATGAGAACAGCTTTTTGTGATGTCTGGGTGACTCTGGAGACTCACGTTAAGCCTGCACGCAGTGTGCAAGGACTGAGCTGCCATCCCCCACACAAATGTTGCTCTTAGAGCCTGAGAAAACATATGCAAAAGAATTTCAAAGACACTACTGTCCTAGTTTTTCCTCTTTGCCTTGGCATTTTTCTTTTTTTTTTCTTTTTTTAGTCAAAAATTGGTGCACTGGTTTCATTTCCCAGAAAATACACGATTCTCCTTCTACCCATTGGCGGGAGAGACAATTGATGTAGACAGATGAGGCCGAAGGAAAAATTTTTTGACCACACTTAATTCCCATTCCTTTATTTAGATTAAATGACTGAAGAGTCAGGATACAAGGAGCTTGTTCCCTTCACTTTTTATTTTAGTCTCTTTAAAAAAAATTTTTATTGTTGTTCAATTACAGTTGTCCCCATTTCCCCCCATTACTCTCCCCTGTCCTACCCACCCCCTACCTCCCACATCTAATCCTCCCCTCCGTTGTCTTCATCCATGGGTCCTTTATACATGTTCCTTGACTTGACCCTTTTTTCTGCGCATATTTTATCTCCGCACTAATCATTCAAGTCTCAGATACAAACTTGGATGTACGCTCCCCCTGCCCCAATGAAATAACTAGCTCCCTGGCCTCAGAGACTGTTCTGCATCTCATCATGGACAACAGTGTTCTCTTGCTAATTAATATCGTCATGTGTGAAATATTATGAAGACCCAGGCCTTTAGTAGAACCTGGGATGGTGATGAAATTCAAAGACACTGTTGGGAGCCTTACCAATAATACAGTGAGGACAGTTCTGTGGTGGAGTGCTGCTTTAAGTCCAAGGGAGTGGCTGCATTGCAGCAACAGGTATGTGAGCACATCAGGTCCCCAGTGATGACTGTTCCTCAGCCTCCGAGAGACAGGGATTTAAAAAAATTCACTTGAGACATCTTCCTTTACATTGGTTATGGAGTTACTAGTTTGTTAAGTGCCCAGAGTCCGTTTGTTGGTCAGTTCTTTGGCTAACGTTGCCTTCACACTCTGATTCATCCTTCTCCTAACTCATCCCCTGCCTCACCCCCATCTCACATCACATTTCAAAACGTTAATCCCTGGCTCTCATCACTGGCAGTCCTCATTTCTATTAAGCATGGCTCTCATTTCCCTTATTTTTATAAGCTGGTATCCATCCAATTTCCTCCTAGGACTGCAGAGTGCAATGCAAAAACAAGCCATTTAAAGTCTGCTTCTTTGGGTTATGGACCTGAACACTAACTAGGTGGAACCAGGAGTTGGCAACAGGCACCCAACACAAATTTGGCAGGCTGGATGGGAGAAACTGAAGGCAAAGATGTCTTTTTTTTTTTTTTTTCAAGATTTTATTTATTTATTCTTAGAGAGAGGGGAAGGGAAAGAGAAAGAGAGGGAGAGAAGCATCGATGTGGGAGAGAAGCATTGATATGAGAGAGACATCAATTGGTTGCCTCCTGCATGTACCACCACCAGTGACAGAACCTGCAACCCAGGCATGTGCCCTGACCTGGAATCGAACCAGCAACCTTTTGCTCTGTGGGACAATGTCCAGCCAACTGAGCCACACTGGTCAGAGTGGCAAAGATGTCTTTATAAAAGATAAGATCCCTCTGATTGGCTGTATCAGTGTCTGGGGGATTCTATCCCAAATATGTTTCTTCTACTGACCTCAAACATCATCATGGTATAAGAGTCAACAAAGGGAAATAAAGTTTTCGTATGCTGGGGAGTCATAAAAGGTAGAGGAAGACTATGGACTCCGAGGTTTACAGAACTCAGTTTGAAAGTGTGGATAGCTCCATTATTGTTCTTGTTACCTGAGCAAGTTTCTCAACCTCTTTGAGCCTCTGTGTCTATCAGTGAAGTGGGAATTATAATAGAACCTGCTTTATAGGGTTGTTATGAAGATTAAACAAACGCATTGCAAAACATGTAATGTTCTTAGTCTTGGGCAAAGCGTATAATGAGGGCTCAACAAATGTTAAATGTGAAATAAAATTTGGGGTAATGGAGGTTTAGGGGTCTTTAGAAAATGGCTTGGGGGAGGTAATGGCAGCAGAATATATTCCATACTACTGACCCAATATACACACAACACACACACATCCAAATTCAACACACACCCAAAGACTCACTGTTAAGGGACCTGCCACAGAGATATAAAGGTTGGCTCTGTATTTATCAAATTCTCTGCATTTGACTCCTAACTTCATTTCCTCCCTAGACCCTTATTAGCAACTTAGTAAACCTCTCCAGGACTCATTATTTTTTTTTCTGTGTAAAATGGGAATTATAATAGTTTTTACATTGGAAAGTAGTTTAAATAACATGATGCATGTAACATGCCTAACATGCAGGGTACAGTCTGTAGTGATTATTAGCTACTGATTTTTTTTAATTTTTTTAAATTACAATAAACCCAATCTGAAACTCCAAAGCAAAGATTATTTTAATTAAAGGAAAAACAATCTTGTTCAGGGGTTTGTTTCAAAATATCTCTCAATGTTAGCAACAGTAAAAATCCAAATATTCAGAGACTGAAAGAAAAGAACTCAAAATATCCCATGACTTTCTCTTAGTGATGGACTTTTAGAAAATTGTTGGGTTTCTTTTTATACTTTTCAAATATTGCAAATTTTCTGCAATGAGCACATATTACTTTTTTTAATTTTAATTACTTTATTGTTGTTCAATTACAGTTGTCTGCATTCTTTCCCCTTCCCTCCTCCCACCCCCTCCAAACCCACCTCCCTGCCCTGCCTCCCTCCTCCCCCTTGGTTCTGTCCATGTGTCCTCCATAGTGGTTCCTGAAAACCCTTCTCCCCATAGTCCCCTCCTCCATCCCCTCTGGCTATTGTTAGATTGTTCTTAATTTCAATGTCTCTGGTTATGTTTTTCTTGCTTTTTCTTTTGTTGATTATGTTCCAGTTAAAGGTGAGATCATATGGTATTTGTCTGTCACCGCCTGGCTTATTTCACTTAGCAGAATGCTCTCCAGTTCCATCCATGCTGTCGCAAAGGGGAGGAGCTTCTTCTTTCTCTCTGCTGCATAGAATTCCATTGTGTAAATGTACCATAGTTTCTTGATCCACTCATTTGCTGATGGGCACTTAGGTTGCTTCCAGCACTTGGCTATTGTAAATTGTGCTGCTATGAACATTGGGGTGCATAGGTTCTTTTGGATTGGTGTTTCAGGGCTCTCGGGGTATAATCCCAGCAGTGGAATTGCCGGGTCAAAAGGCAGTTCCATTTTTTGTTTTCTGAGGAAATTCCATACTGTTTTCCATAGTGGCTGTACTAGTCTTCATTCCCACCAACAGTGTACTAAGATTCCCTTTTCTCCACAATCTCGCCAGCGCTTGATGTTTGTTGATTTGTTTACGATGGCCATTCTGACTAGTGTGAGGTGGTATCTCATTGTGGTTTTAATTTGCAACTCTCTAATGGATAGTGATGCTGAGAATCCTTTCATGTGTCTTAATAAACACTTTAAAATCAATGGGTTACTTCATGAATAGTGCTGTGTACATACTAATACTTGAGAAAAGGAGGATAATATTTTGCTGGAGATCTATGAGTCATTCTTGTGCCTGAAACACTCTAAAAGACTCTATTCTCAGTACTTTTTACAATGTCTGATACATAAAGATGAACAAGCCATACGTGTGTGATAAATGAATGAGTAAACAAAAGAATAAAGAGTCTTACCCAAGATTATGTGGAAGAGCAAAATTTGGAAGACAGCTTCTTCAATTCTAGATATTTAGGGCTACTACTGCTTTTTGACCGTGCTTATTATATTATACCAGGCAACCAGGAAAAATAAAATTAATTATGTCCCCTTGAGTAGACTTCAGTGGCAGACATATTTACACTCCTTCTGCAACACATTGTCCAAATATCCTACCTTTAACACCAGTTTTTTTCTTGACCCTGACAAAAAGAACAGAAATTTTGCCTCCGCCATGTAGAAGAAACAATGTTAACCATCTTCCTTCATACCAAATACATTAAATGTATAAAGTGGAATTGTTTTTCTTAAGAGCCGTTATAAAGGAGAGGGGAAAAAAGAAGTCCAGTCAATGCTCTTCCTGCAAGATTAAGAGTGGAAATTAACTCTACTCTCAGTAAATGTCACATAAAGAAGAGCAATGCATTCATGTTACCTCTGTCTGACATGATAATCAATAAAGTCTGGGATATTTCTATAAATGAGTTGTTGAATTTTATCACAAAAGACAAACATCTAACTTGACCATCTCACAAAAATGCTCAAAAATAGAACAAGCATCTTAAAGCAAGCTTCAGTGCATGCAGGGCAGGCAAAATAATAGAAACCACATAAAAATTATTTTTAAATGTTATACTTTGAAGCTGATAGTTTGAGATCAAAGAAAGTGGTGAACTGCTTATCTAAAATATCTTCTCAGAAATTTGGATGGCAAAAATAAACAACTTTTCTCCAGGCTTTAATAATTTTCCCTAAAACCAAAACAGGATAGTACTTGTTGTCCATAGACGAAGTCCAGTGTAGTAAGCAAGTGGCGCACACGCACGAGAGAACTTGCAACAGTGATCTGCGTGATGCAACAGAGCTGATTTTCTGTAAATAAATCTCTGTTTAAAACCCTGGGGCCTTCCTCCCCAGTAGTGACTTAGAGCCTGGAGTAAGGAAAACCTCTGTGATTAGCCTGGGATCTTCAAGTCGTTTTAACTCAAGAATTAGGAAGGCTACAGTGATTGGAGACAGGCGAAAAGACATGAAGTGGGGAGAGATGGTTAGGTATTTTTTTAAAAAGTGAAATTTGCTACCATATGATCTCACCTTTAACCGAATCATAACCAACAAAAGCAGAAAGCAAGCAAAACATAACCAGAGACACTGAAATTAAGAACAGTCTAACAATAGACAGGGGAGAGGGGGGAGG